>VMDO01026999.1:0-25879 GCA_007922755.1 Pedetes capensis
TGTGAATACCTTACTAGGAACAGCATCTAAAAATTGTAATTTATACTATATTCAGACTATTAAAAGAACAATAAAATTCTAATATTATGTGGCTCAATAACTTCAAGTCTCTTCTCAGTTTGTTAAAGGGGAATCTTTTGAGAACTATCACCATTTGAGCCAACCAGTTGTAGGTATGCCACAAGAGGGTTATCATCCCTCTACACTGACGTCCTCCTCACCCAATCTGTGCTGTGACACCTAGGCTAGGCAGCCTCAGGAGCAGAAGCTCTGATCACCCTACTAATGGTCTAACATGTTATGCGAAACTTCCCCCATAAATGGATGCCCTCTGTGATGGTTAATCTTGATCATCAACTTGATTGGATTGAGAAATGCTAGTAAAGCACACTTCTGGGAGAGTCTGTACAGTGTTTCCAGGGAGAATTAGAGCAAGAGAGCTCTGACTTAATCAATGGTTTAATTCATCAGTGCATTCAAATTTTGAATATACTACTGGGAGGTGGTGGAACTGTGGAAGGTAGGGTCTACTTGGAGCAATTGTGCTGCTGGAGGAGTGCCTTCAAAGGCTGTATCCTGGCCTAGGCCCCTTCCAGTTACTACTCTTTGCTTCTGGGCTGTCTTGAGGTGGACAGCTTTCCTCCACTGTGCCCTTCCTCCATGTTTCTTCCTTGTAATGGGTGCCACTCTGCGCTCTCTGAGACCCTGGATTGGATCCCCAGCACCACAAAAATGGGAGAAGGACCTGGCAACTCACTCCCGAAAAATAATCCCAAAACAATCTGCCATTGAAACCCTATGAATAGCAGAGAAGCACTGACATAGTGCCGGGATGGCACAGTGTCAAGTGTTGGGGAGTGTTTCATTCTATTGTACATAGGGTTGCTAAGAGTCAGATCCGACTCGACAGCACCTACCAACAAAAATGGGACTAAAAGCAATGGAGCCAGCCACTTGTGGCCTGAAACCTCTGAAACTGTGAGCCAAAATAAATTTTGCCTCTTTTAAATTGTTTCTCTCAGTTGTCACAATGATGAAAGTTCAAACACACTCTCCACACTAATTTAATTCATTAGGTGTTAAGAAATCAAAGATGAGGACCCTGCTAAACTGACAGGTTCTGTGACTCCTCTGTGTAGGGACATTTATCAGCAAATTTCAAGTTTGCCTCCTTAAACAATTATGGAGGCATTAAAGGAGTGTCTCTAATCACTCATTCTATTCATATCTGAAATCTACCCTTTATGTTGCTACTTAATAAAGTGAAAGTGATGGAAATTGGACCAGCTTTCATACCACTGTTAAAAAACAGAACAACATCTCCCATCTGACACAAATTATCCCTCAGGAAAGAATTCAAATTTTCACTCTCTAGCCCAGAGAATATAGGTAATGTTTGTTTTTCCTCATGCCCACTGCAACTTCACCTGAATAACCTATGAATTATAAGCCACACTATAAAAGTAAATAGTAACATTCCCTATATGGAACAAAAAAAAAGACAATGGAAAGGAAATAACTGAGTAATACGTTGTAGAAATAAACATACGTGAAACAAGGAAAGAAATACAAGCAGAAGCTCCAGTCCTCATTTCTGTGACTCATCTTAAAACATTTGCAAGGTTCTTACCCTCCGACCTTTCTGTACATCAACAATTTTCAGCTAACATAACTGACTAATGCAAGAAACAAGCTTGTCTTTCTGAAAGATCTGTGCCTGTGATGATCTTGCCCAGATGATGTTTAGACAACCTTCCCTGAATGTTTTTTTTTTTTTTTGAGATGAAACGGATATACAATGAGGTGCATAGATCTTAGGGGTAAAATGTTATGAGTTTTGACAAATGAGTACTTCCACAGTCAACACGCTGATCAAGATTATTTCCAACAATCTCAAGAAAATATTTTCTTTCTAGTTAATCCTTCCCTATTTAGGTAGATTTCTCTCTTATTTCTATAATTTTAGATTATATGTATTTTTGAACTATACATAGTCATAAAATACCTGCTAATGTTCAAATTACTTCTTTCTGGAGTATTGTTATACATTTTTGGGGTATAATTATATTTTTACCTATTGTTATAAAGTAGTTTTATACATTTTGGAGTATTGCTATGCTTCTTAGAAGCCCGGTGAGCAAGAAAAGTCAAATAGAACACCTGATGTTAACGGGTTCATGTCTGACTTTAGCTTAGCCTGTTAGGTTGCTTTCAGAGTGCACATCAACAGTTTGGTTTTTGTTTTTTTCTTAGTTACTGCATAGTATTATTTGACATTGTTGTTGTTATTGCTGGTGCCATCAAGTCCGTATCCTACTCATAGCGACCCTACGTACAACAGGGGAAACACTATTGTAAGTGCTTCTCTGCTGTTCATAGGCTTTTCAACGGTGGATTGATTTTTGGGAGTGGGTTGCCAGGTCCATCTCCCAAATTCTATGACATTAATATACCATAATTAGTCAGTTGCGGTGGTTCACACCTGTAATCCCAGTCATTGGAGAGATGAAGGCAAGAGTATTGCAAGTTTGAGGCGAGAGGCAGTGTGCAGAAGAGCAGGCCCTTGTCTCAAGATAAAAAATAAAAAAGGGGCTAGGGGTGCAACTCAGTGGTAGTTGTTGCTGTTGTTAGATGCTGGTAAGTCTTGTCTGACTTACAGTGATTCTCATAGGGTATTTGATGGCTGGTTTTTTGGGGATTATCTCCTCCTTCTCCTGTTTTTGCAGTTCTGGGAACTGAACCCAGGGCCTTAGAGACCACAAAGCAACACTACCAACTGAGCTAAACTCTGGCTCAAGAAATCTATTTGTATGAGAAACAGTTGTTGTTGTTGTTGTTGTTGTTGTTGTTGTTGTTGTTGTTAGATGCCATAACCTCATAGAGTTTTCAATGGCTGATTGTTTGGGGATTGTTTTCGGGAGTGGACTGTCATAACCTCCTCCCATTTTTGTGGTGCTGAGGCTCTCACCTGGGTCTTCAGAGAGTGAAGAATAAGTGCTCTACCAACTGAGCTAAGAATGATTGCAAAGTATGGGCAAGGCCCTGGGTTCAGCCCCTCTGTACTATTAAATAAATAATTAAAATCATAATTTGTTTACACATTTTCTATTCAGAGACATTTGCATTGTTCCAGGTTTGGTTATAATTAATAAATCTCCCTTAAAGGTTCACATCCACATATTTTAGTGGAGATTATATGTGTGTGTATGTGTGTGTGTGTGTGTGTGTGTGTGTGGTTTTTTTCAATTTCTTTTGAGTAAGCACCTAAGACTAAAATTACCAGGTTGTAACATAGGTATATGCTTGATTCTATAAGAAGGATATCAATTTTTTCAAAGTGATCCTTGCACTTTACATTTCTACCGTCAGTGTATGAGAATTCCAATCATTCATATCCTCATCAGTATTTGTTGTTAGCCTATAGCTTAGTCATTTTAGTATTATGTCATTGCATTTTTAAAATTGTTTGATTCAGAAGGCTAGACTTTTTATTCTTCCCACAATAAATGCTCATAATATACAGAAAATTTCTCCTTAAAGTATGGAATTATTAAAACTATGAGTGCATAGCCCCTCCCCACAAATGCTCTTCCCTATAGATTCTTGCCACATCATCTGCAACTCTGATGTCTGTCTTCTGAACTCAACACTACTGAGTTCTTTGACCTTGGAAGCAGTTTTCTTCTTGTAACTGGAAAAATGTCCCTAGGCAGAGAAGAGGATGATGGTTGTACTTACCTTGTTTGTTTTTCTTCTGTCAGGGATTAAAGGTCTGTAATGTCCATCACCCAAACTTGAATATTCTTATATATTTTTCCATTTCTCTATTACTGATGGAGGGCTAGTCCAATAGCAATTATTCAATCATGGCAGAAGTTAGAACTCAAACAGATTCATTCTGGTACACAAAGTTTAATCCCTTTGGGCTTCACCATTCTTAGATATAAAATGAAACAGCTTATCTCTAAGTGAATTTCTTTTTTCAAATACTTCATTGAAATGTAGTAGTTACTTCAGAGTCTATTCCAATATGACGATGTCAGCTTTTCATATGCTGTGACTTTCAAATTATGAAACTGTGCATTTTTTAACCCTCAGCCAAAAGGTATTGAGTTACTGAGTAATGTTTACTGCAATATGAAAGAATATTATGTTTTGTACATTAATTCATCATTCATTGATTACAAATATGTTTCAAGAACTATGATGACTGGTATAATGTATAGTTTTTCCTAAAAATTTTTAATATTCTCTTAACATCTTTTTGTTTACTATAAATAAATCTACACCTCACTTTTCTCATTGTTCACTTGTACATATCTTTCAGCAATTCATTACTTAAAATGCCATTTATTCTCCATTAAACGTGTTCCAGACATTGTCGCCTGCTGAGAATATAATGAGTGACTGAGAACTAATACTTACCTTTAAGGAGCTGGATCTATTAAAAAGACTTGGGCATATGAATAGTAAAAGTTAACTAGGAAACCTGTGCCTAAAATATTTTGGGGATACAGATGAGAATGATTAACTCTGCCACAGGCTTCTGATAAAGTTACCTGGAAAAGGCCAACTTTAATCTCTCAGACTCAGTGAGAAAAGGTAATGAAGTCTGAGAGTGTTAATCCTGATTCCAGTACTTAATGGGCATGAAGTCATTGATAAATAATGTCAATTTTCCTCAGTGTCAGTTTGTAATTTTTCTCACTTTCAGCTTTTTCATTTCTAAAATGAGGATAATATACTGACCTTGCTGTTTTGTTGTGAGGATTAGAAATTAAGTTTATGTGTGCATAAAAGTGGTATTCATCATTATTTTATTATACACCATGACTAAGTAGTGTTGACATAGTTGCTGTTGGCATATGCAATTTTTCTAGTTTCATGATAGTATGAGAGTTTTCTCCTGTATATGCTGCCTTGCAAAATGTTTCAACATAAACTATGCATGAATTATCAATTCTTAGCAAATGAAATGATCAGCAAAAAATAACATTCAATTGTAATTCCATTTGTTAATTCAGGAGTTACATTGCCATGTTGCTGAGTGTGAAAATATATTGATGTGTTACTATTTTCCTCCAGTACTGCTATAGGAAGAAAGCTTTGTGCTGAAATTTTTCCAGAACCCAGAGGGAGCCCTGGCATTTGTCTGAAAGGGTACATAGTAATATATACCTTTTATATATTTTAAGGAAAAGTATATGAATTTACCACATTATTTCTGCCAAACCAAATTTTCTTTCTCTAATTTCCTATTTCTGAATTTTTATTACCACTTTTTTCCTCTCTCTGTTACATGTTTTCCCAGTATTTTTCTTCAAAATATCTCTTCAATTAAGGATATGGGGTATAGATTGCTTATTGTTCTCATTATTATATATTCAACTTTATTGAAGACACACACACACACGCACACACACACACACACACACACATATATATATATAAAACAAAAAGTACTCTTAATTTTAAAAGTATGCTTTTGAATTACGACAAATTTATATAGTCATATAATTTCTAATACAACCAAATTATAGAATATTCTCATTGCCCCAAAATGATCCCATTGGCTCTTTTACAGTTAATTCTTCACACACAACCACGAATAGGCAAAACTTTTTGTCACTACAGACTAGATTTTTTTTTTAAGAACTTCATATAAATGAAAGGATATGTGGTTTTTGGGTTTTTTTTGTTGTTGTTTTGTTTTTTGTTTTTTGTTTTTATTTATTTTTTTTTTGGTATCTGGCTTCTTTTACTAAGCATGAAGTAATTTAGGTGTATCCATGTGGTTGCATTTATCAATAATTCTTTTTTTATTGTTGAGTAACATTCCAACATATGAATATAACAAAATGTGCTTATCCATTACCCTGTTCCTGTTTTTTCCAGTTTTAGAGGCTATTACAAATATGAAAACAAATTCTCTATTTCTTGGTAAATTTTATTTTTTAAGTTTTATAATTAAATATGTATGGACTTAGTATTATTATTTCTTCTTCATGAGTTGATCTCTTTCCTTTTATGAAATGTCTATTTTGTCCTAGGCAAAGTTCCTTATTGAGAAGTATAATTTGCCTTATATTAGTAAAGACATTCTTGTCTTCTTTGTCTTACATAGCATTTTTTCCCATCCTTCTTCCTTTTAAACTATTTTTATTCATAGTGCTTATGTGACAAATAAAATAGTTGGGACTTGCTTTTTTATAGTCTTGCTGTTTAATTTCTATCCATTCTACTTTTTTCTGCTGCTTGCCTATTTTATCCACATTCTTTTTATTTAGTTTTTATATTGCATTTTATCTCCACTGTTAGTTTACCACCCATATCTGAGTTTTATTTGTATGTTTTTGGTTGTTTTAGGGTTTATACTCCACCATATGTCTGTCAGCTTGTCGTGCTGTAGGGGCTTGCGTTTTGCTGTGATGTTGAAAGCTATGCCACTGGTGTTTCAGGTAGCAGCAGGGCCACCCATGGTGGACAAGTTTCAGGTGAGCTTCCAGACTAAGAGACTAGGGGGAAGGACATGGCAGCTTACTCAGGAAACAATAGCCATTGAATAGCAGAGACGCACTGTCAAATGTAGTACCAAAAATTAAGCCCTCCAGGCTAGAAAGCATTCAAGAAATGACTAGGGAAGAGTTTCCTCCTCAAAATAGTGTTTGGGTTTCTTAAAGCATTTTTATGGTAAAAAAAATCAGTCTGGTCTCATTTAATACCAAACATGGAAGTAGGAGTCTATCTTTCTTGTTTATGTTTTCTCTACTAGCAAAAACCTAAATTCTTGTTACTTGGATTTTCACAGTGGCCTTTGAAATGATCACCTTGACCACCCAGTCTTCACATCCACCCTCCAATCATCCTTCAGATCATTACCAAGTGAATTTCCTATCACTTTACTAAAAAAAAAGAAAGAAAGAAAGAAAGAAAGAAAGAAAAGAAAAGAAAAGAAAAGAAAAGAAAAAATATATTGATACCCTCTTACACATAATTTTTTTTTTTTTTTTGTGGTACTGGGGGTTGATCCCCGGGCCTCCCAAGTGCTGGACCACTGAGCTGCACCCCCAGCCCTTTTATTTTTTTTCCTTACTTCCTGAGACAGGGTCTCACTATTACATAGACTTCTTCTAGTCTCGAACTTGCAATCCTCCTGGCTCCGCCTCCCAAGCCGCTGGGATTACAGACGTGTGCTACCACGCCCAGCTACATAATAGTTTTTAAAGTACAAAGTATTTTTGTTTCATTTTGTTTGAGTCAGGGTCTCACTACCTACCCCCAGGCTGGCCTCAAATTCATGACCCTCCTGCCTCAGCCTCCTTAGCTCTGGGAAAATATATGAAAAGTTTTGTGCTTGAATTTTAACCTCTTTGGTAACTGGCTCCTCCCAAACATAATTCCGTCTCCGTTTTCTACCTAATATGCTACCTAGTCTAAGACAATTGCTAATTTTACTATTTTTAATACTACATGCACTTTGATTTCAATTGAAATTTCTTAATTTTTCTTTTAACTTATCCAATTCCATTTATTTTTCAAGGCTCACCTTAAGTGTCTACTCTTTGTTGTCTGGGACCCTGTAATACTGTTAGAAAATTTTCTTCCTCCTGTTTCACAGGAGAAAATTCATGGGTCCTTGGTAGGTTGTACAGCAGTTCCATGGACTTTCTCATGCCGGAGTATGACCCAGGAAGTTAAAATTCCACATGGTTGTGAAATATTGCCTTCTACCTAAAGAATCTCAACAATGCTTCCAACAAAGGTGGCTCTTTTCACTTTTTTTTGTGTGTATAAAATCTCATTCAGGCCAAGAAGTAAATCAAATTCATTCCAAACCTTTTTTCTATAGCTAGGTATTATCCAAAAATCTACCTATTGTGAACTTAGTCTTATTTAGGTATCATATCCTACCATCAGAAAGGTTAAAATCTAAAATGAAATATAGGTTTAAAATACATGAAGTGATCAGATAAGAATAAAATATAATTTAAAAATGAATATATACTTTTCTTCTAAAAAAGATTATCTTGGATACTACCCAAAGGCTTGATTGTTTGTGCAAAGTATTTGAACCTTGTGCATCGATAAATCTTGATTCAAAATGTTGGCAAGATATGGTCATCTGTGGTTTCAAGTACTTTCTGTAGCAAGTCATGACTGAAATACCACGGGGGCAGATTTTCTTCTTCCAATGCTTTTGGAATTTGGAATTGACAAGACATTAGAAAAATAAATGTGGAAGGGTGTTATGTGTGTGTACAAGAACTACACAGTATGTTTATTAGTTTGAAGGATCTACTGATATTTCTGAGTTCAATTCCCAGCACCACAAAAATGGGAGAAGGGCCTGGCAATCCACTCCCATGACAATCCCGAAACAGTCAGCCATTGAAAACCCTATGAGGGTCACTATGAGTCGGATACCGACTCTATGGCACCTAACAACAACAACTGATATTTCCAGGATGGATGTAGGAAGAGTCAGGAAGTTTCTTCTTTTCTTTTGCAACTCCAGTGAGACTAAAATGTGTCTTATGTCAGGTCACACAGACCTGCTCAATATGTGCTATACTACTGGCTACTGGATTGGGTGTTAACAAACTCTTTCCCAAACTACTCCCTTCTCTGTAGGTAATACTGGTTTCAAAAATAGCCATAAAATCTAAAACAAGACTCCCAGTAGAATTTTTCTGGCACAATAAAACTAACATTTTGTAGTTTATTTTTATACTCTTGAGTGTTAATTTCTGTTTTGTGCATATATACATGTACATATGTGTGTGTACTTGTGTATTATAATCAGTCACTAGTTTTCATGTGCAGAGGAATGCTGCCAAATAAGCATGTATATAAATTCTTAATTATTGAAAATGTAACTATTATAGCAACATAAAAAATCAATGTTTGTCCAATTATTTTCTGCAGGCAGTATCATGCATTGCAGTATAACTTCTCATTAGATTAAATCAAACTGTTCTTAAATACCATTTTACCAGCTGTTACTGGATAAAGAGTGAGCAGAACAGTTTGTAGTAGCAAATACATAGCTCTCTGGCATGTGTCCTTGCCAGCATTGCTACAGCTGTGTACATTGTTTACAAAAACCAAATGCCCTAGGTGGTTTTTCTTAGGCTTTATCAAACTATACTTTTTTTCTTCACAATAATTTCATGTTTCTTAGGGAGAAAAATTTTGTTGAAGTCCATAAGTTAAGTCAAATTCAACACACAGTTAAAATATTTTAAGCTTTAATTTAGAATAAAAGGCAAGAATTAGATATCTAAGAGTTAGACACATCAAAATAAAGTCAAATGTGTTTCCCAATTTCCCCAAGCAGATAACTTTTACAAAATATTGTACATTTCCAGCCCTTAAACTGGAAACTAATTAAATAATTAGTATCCAGAGCTTCTCAAATACTATCCCAATAGGACATTTAGAGGACATATTGTCCCAAATTTTGCTTTACTTCCTAGCTTTGAATAATATTTCTTAGGTGTAATCTTAGCTACTTAGACAGCAGAGGCAGGTGGATCACAAGTTCAAGGGCGGATGCAGCCTGTGCAATTAAAAAAAAAAAAACATGAAAAATAGGCCGGAGGTGCAGCTCAGTTGTAGGGTGCTTGCAAAGTTCGTGTGAGGCTCTGGGTTCAGCAGCCTAGTACTGAAAAAAAATTCTTAACCTAAATCACACCTTTTTTCCCCCAGAGGTAAGAAACTGAGAGACTCAACTGCTTAAGAACCTTGGCTAAGATTATAAAATGTACTAGTTGACAATACCACCAGGTCCTATAGTCTAAAAGGTACCATTTACATTATGCAAGGAGAGTTTCATTACTGGAACTAGAGTGTAGACATCTACATTCTATTCCAATTCACTTTCACCACATCTTGCTAAACAACAAAGTTTTTATAAGTCATAAAGCACACAAGAAATACAAATTGTTAATATTTAAAATTATAACAAAAGTGAAATTTTAATGTTGGTTTTTAGACAGACGTTACAAAGACCATTTGGCTTTCAAGCAACTAATAAATCATCTTAAGTATATTATTATTTATTTTAGATGATCCAAAAGACTAATTACTTCCCCATTTTACTATCATTCTTCTCTTGTCATTTTTCTTATCCTCTTTTAACATTCTAGTTTCTTAATGAACAGGGAGATATATATATTTGTTGTTGTTGTTGTTGTTAGGTGCCGTTGAGTCAGTATCCGACTCATAGCGACCGTCATAGGGTTTTCAATGGCAGACTGTCTCGGGATTGCCTTGGGAGTGGATTGCCAGGGTCTTCTCCCATTTTTGCGGTGCTGGAAATTGAACTCGGGACCTCAGAGACTGCAGCACAGCGCTCTACCAACTGAGCTAAATCCCAGCCATATATATATATATATATATATATATATATATATATATATATATGTATGTGTGTATATACATACACATATATATACATATATGTATACATATATGTATATATGTGTATATACACACATACACATACATATATGCATATAGAATTATGACTACGATATTGGGAACTATAAGAAAATATTTTCACAGATAATTAGAAAAGTTTATATTCCTCTATCCCATATTCTCAATTCTCAAATTAATACTTGAGTTTCTTTTCAATATATTGGAATCTGTGTTCCTTCTGTTTTACCATGAATTTCATTATATATCTGAATCTTGAATTAAACCATTCTGATTATTAAGCTAAAGATTTTTAAAGAAAACAGGAACAAGGAAAATCTGATCAATTGTTATCTTCTTGGAATAAATGATAACATATATGTTTTCTTTGGCAATAAATGCATGTGCCACAGACTTTCCTATCTGTAACAGAGGTCATAAACAAGTTAAGAACAAATCTTTGTTCACAAACTTTTTCACACTCACAAATGAGATGTCTATCCAGAATAACAAAAATTTCCAGTCAATGTTGCTGTATTTTAGTATTTAGTTGAAACTGAGTAAAGGCTGCTTTTGAGATGGGCACTCATGCCCTCCTTTGCCAAGTCATTACCATTCCTTGATGTCTTAGGTCAGCCCAATTCAGGCATTTATTTACCTGCCAGATCATATAGACAATTACATTTGAAATCCGTAGTAAATACTCAGAATTGCTGAAATATTAATTCTGGAGCCAGAGCAGGAATATAGAATAACAGATTGTATGTGATTATTGAGTTACTATTTAAACATAATTATACGTGCTTTTAAAAAGATTTTTCCAAATGATCATTTTATTATCATAGTTAAAATACTTTGGTGGCTTTGAAGTGACTCCTTTGATTTCTCTTTGGTTTTCCAATGTAAGCTCTTTCCACTGACATGCATCACCCCTCCACATCTCTTACATAGAAGACAGACTGAAAGCCATTCAGGTTTTGTAAGATGTAATTATCTCTCTTTTACCAGCTAGGTCTTTGCCTATTGTGTTTCCTCTACTGTTACAATGTCACTTACTACACCCAACATTTTTACTATCTCATCCAAAATATCACTTCCTCCAGAAAGTGTTCCTTAATCTCCCCAGTCTGTTGTAGAAAGCCCTCCATGTATGGGCAATTTCATATTTGCCCATTTATATTCTACTTTGACTGTAGAAGGCATAAAGTTGATGTCAATGTATTGTTCACTATTATATTTCCAGTGCTCAGAATTTCTCTGGAAAAATAAAAGGCATTTGATACTTTAGCAAATAAAAGAATGGATGAATTAACTGGGTTTGGGGTAAATGGATGATTAGAGTTCTCACAACTTTGCAGTCATGGGTGGAGAGCCCGAAAAGAAAAAGACTTATTTTTTCTGTGGTCACTCGGATTCCTGTCCATCAGTGGCTCAGTTGCCTTTCATACTTTCCTTCTGTATATCAGTTCTAGTAAGGGTCAGGCCTTAAAAAACTTTTACAGCTAGTTATTTGTCTCCTAAAGTCATGATTTTCATTTTTCATCCTTTCTCCACTCTGGAGATGCACTGGTGGGAATGTATTAGCAAGGGATATAGTCAGTGCCTCAGAGGGGCAACCAGACTCTATTCCCATTGGTTTTTCTGGACTGGTTTCTCTTATTATATCTTAGATTCCAGTTCTTTTGCTCCTTCCCTCATTCTCTCTTCTCTTATAGGCCCATGGAATAGCAATTTGTTTCCCTTGAGCAGTTTGGTTCTTTATCCTTCCTCTGAACATAGACACTGTCTTTCACGACCCTCCCTTAACCTTGTGCCTTTGCACATCTCTGACACCAAGTGCTACCACCCACCATCTGCCCAGCATCTGTTTTCCTTGAAAAGAGAAAGTACAGGAGCCATTCAATCAACAGTTTCCTATCCTCATTTGCTTATAGGCTCTTTTGATCTCTTTAACTTGCCTCCCCACCCTACTTCCAATCAATATCTTTCCCCTGTAACCAGTATTTTCCAATGATTTTGATTTCTTTAAGAAATTTAAATTTGAGTTTTTCATTTTTGTGCTAGTTTAAGAACTAATGTAAATATGCTTTGGATTATTTAGATGACTATTTCTTACTTAGGTTACTGTTAAACTCTTTTGGAATTTGTTTGTTTGTATTTACCATAGTATCAATGCCAAAGAGCACTCATTCAATGTTTGTAAGTTGGTGAAATAATAACAAAGGCAGACTAAATATGCAAATGATACCCTGAGGTCAAGTGAGGTCAAAATAACCTCACAGATAAGTATCACATAAATAAATATTTTACAATAATTTATATGAGTAAGTGCTGGGAAAACTGAGACATCACAAAATAAACAGTAAGTATAAGCATGATGAACTCAAAATTATTTTCTAGTTGCAATTAGCATTATGTGAATTAACATTCTACTTTTGGAAATAACATCATTTGTTGCATAAAATTGTTAATTTGATTTGTATTTTTGGTAGAATTTGTACTTATATAAAAATGAGTTTGCCTATATTTATGATATGTGAATAGAATTTATAGGTCATTTATGTTTGAAAAATTTAAGTAACGTAATAGTAAATATAACATTGTTTTAGAATCCATGATTAAAAAAAAACAAAAAATTTTTGAAGAACATTAGCTTGTATCCTCACATATATTTCAATCAACATTGCATCTTTTTGAAGGCTTTACTTGGGAGGTTTATCTCAATTACAGAATACAATTTGTGACAAGAACTCAAGAAAGATACTTAACCAGGTTGCTTTGTTTGCCATCTACTACCTCATCTTTGCTGCCAAAGAAAATTCTGCCTCAGTCCTTCACTCCTTCCCCCCACTCCAGTTTCCTTGGAAGTACTTACTAGGAAGAATGAGTATCTGCCAGGCAATATGCAAACTAATAGCTGACAGGAAGAAGACAACCCTAATGAAATTTTTATTTGAAAAGGAAAAGAATAGCCTTGATACCAAAGGTAGGAAAAAAAGTATAAGAAAACTATAGCTAAATATGACTTCTGAATATTGATATAAAAATCCTAAATACAAACAAACAAACAAAACCTAGAAAACCAAATTCAGCAGCCTATGAGAAGCACTATCCATCATGACCAAGTGAGCTTTACTCCTACATTGCAAAGATAGTTTAACATACACAAGTCAATGTATTACAACATTCTAATGGAATAAGTGGGAAAATAACATCTCAGTTGATGCAAAAAATCACTTGATAAAATTGAATATTCAAAAAACTGGGCATAGAAAGAAGTTACTTCAATATAAGTAAAGCTATACATGGAAAATTCACAGCTAACATTATACTCAATGGTAAAAGACTGAAAGCTTTTCCTTTCAGATGAAGAAGTAGAAAAGGAACATGATTTTGCCATTTCTGTTTTGCAGAATACTGAAAAGCTTCGACAGAAAAGTCAGGGAAGAAAATAAATAAAAGTTATCCAAACAGGACCTTACATCAATAGTAACTTAACATTTGGGAAAAAAGAAGTAAGATTGTTTCTGTTAGCAGATGACAAAATCTTATATGTCAAAAATCCAAAAGATTCCACACACACAAATAAATGTGGTAGAACTAATAAATTCAGAAAAGTTGATACAAAATCTACATGCAAAAATCAATTACATTTATTTTTTATTTATAAATGCTAGTGGGGTACAGTAATAATTACTAAGTACTAAGTACTTTAACATATAATAAGTCATAAGAGTAATAAGTCATTTGACGTATCCATTATGTAGCTATTAAATCAGTTTTGCTTACATACCCATCACTTTTCACCTTTTACAGGACAGGATGAATGAAAGAAAGAAATACGTATTTTAATTAATATGTAATAGCAGTCATATGAAATCAGAGATTATACACTCAATTACATTTCTGTATACTAACAGTGAACTATTAAAAACAAAATCAGGAAAGCCAATCCTTTTTTTTTTTTTTTTTTTTTTTTTTGCCATTTGAACCCAAGTCCTTGCACATACTTTGCAAGTGCTCTGCCACAGGGTTGTACCCCAAGACCATTTTTTATTTTTTGTTTTCAGTCAAGTTCTCGCTAAGTTACACAGGCTGCCTCTGGCCTCAAAGTCACAATCCTCCTGCCTGCACCTCCTCAGTCTCTGGGATTATAGGCATTTGCCACAACACACAGCTCAATAAAACATTTTCAATACCATAAAAACAAACAAAACAAAACAAAATGTGTGGACAAGACCTCCAAAGCACAGGATACAAAGGCAAACACTGACAAATGATATCTATCAAACCAAAAACTTTTGTAGAGTAATGGAAACAATCAATAGAGTGAAGAGACAAGTGATAGGCGAGAAAATATTTGCAAACTGTACATTTTATAAGAATGTTGATATCCAGAATATATAAGGAACTCCAAAGACTCAATAACATAAAACAGATAACCTGAATTAAAAATAGGCAATAGTCCTAAAAGACATTGTTCAAAAGATGAATGAACGACTAATAGATATATGAAAAAATGCTCAACATCACCAGTTATTTGAGAAATGTAACTCAAAATTATAATGACATATCACCTCACTCCAAGGAGAATGTTTTCCATCAAAAAGACAACAGATAGCAAGTGCTATAAGAATGTGAATAAAAAGGAACCCTTGCAGACTTTTGGTGGTGATGTAAGCTAGTGTAGCTATTATAGAAAACAGTATAGAGTTTTCTCAAAGAAATAAAAACAGAACTACCATGCAATCCAGAAATCTCAGTACTGGGTATATAACCAAAGGAAAATAAATCAATGTGTTGAAGAGATATCTGTACTCTCATGTTTATTGTATCATTGTTCAAAATAACCAAAACATGGAAACCACCAAGGTGTCCATCAACCTATTGGGCTTTGAATCTAAAATGTCTCCAGAGGTCACAGTTTGGGGATGTTTGGTCCCTAGCTGGTGGTACTGTCCTAGGAGGCTATCGAACTTTTAGAGGTGGGGTCTAGCTTTGATGAAGTATGCCACTGGAGGCAGGACTTTGTAAGTTTTACCTGGATCCCTGGTTCCATTAAGTTCTTTCTGCTCCTGAATCCTTATGATGTGAGGTTCTTTGCCAAATGCCCTGCCACCTGACCCACTTACTCCCCCATGCCTTCACTGCCTCTATGTACTGTGAACCCCAATAAATCATTCCTCCCATAAGTTTGTTTCTGCCAGTTATTTTCCTACTGCAATGTACAAGGTGACTAATATAGAATTGATGAATGGTTAAAGAAAATGTGGTATATACACACAATGGAATGCTATTCAGCCATAAAAAGAATAAGACCCTGACATTTACAGAACATGGATGGCACCAATGATCATTATGTAAAATGAAATAAGCCAGGCGCAGAAAGACAAATACTGCATGATGTCACTCATGGGGAATATAAAAATAAATTGACCTCATAGAAATTGTAAGTAGAATGGTGGCTATCAAAGGATGAAAAGAGTAATGGGCAGAAGAGGGATGGGGAGGGATGGGAGAAATTGATCAATGGATACTAAATTATAAGAAGGAGTAGGAAGTTCTGGTGTGCTATTGTAAAGTATATTGATTATAGATAATGATAATGTACATTATGTTTCAAAATGCTAGATGAAATCATTTTGAGTGTTTTCATTATAAGGAAATGATAAATATTTGAGGAGATGGATATGTTTAACCTCATTAAAAACTACAGCATGTATACATGTATCAAATGTCACATGCACCTGATAGGTATGTGCAATTTTTATGCTTTTGTGTATCTGTCTTAAAGTAAATTTAAAATTTAAAAACCACCATGAAATATTAGATGTACTGAGGTGGTTATTAAAAATAAAACAAAACATAAAATAACAAGTATTTGTGAGGATGTAGAGAAATTGAAACCCTTGTTCAAGGAATGCAAAACGCTGTGGCTTCTATGGAAATTAGTGTGGTAGGTTCTCAAAAATTTAAAATTAGAGTGAGCATGATACATAGCCACTCCATTGAACATGTAACAAAAAGAACTGAAAGCATAGGCACATATATTGTACTCACAAGTTCATAATAGCATTATTCATAATAGCCAAAAAGTGAAAGCAGTCCAATTGTACATTGAGGAATAGCCAAAAAGTGAAAGCAGTCCAATTGTACATTGAAGAATAAATAGTTCAATGAAGTGTGGTATAGACATGCAATGCAGTATTGTTTGGTCTTAAAAAGGCAACAAATTCTGACATATGCTACAAAACAGATGGAACTTGAGGACATTAAACAAAATGAAACAACCTACTCACAACAGGACAAATACTGTTTCATTTCGCTTAAATGAGGTACCTAGAAGAGTCACATCCATAGAGAGATAAAGAATGTTAGTTGACAGCAATGTGGTAAGGGAGGAGTGAGGCATGATTGTTTAACCCTTTGCATACCATCAGGACACATGTGTCCCACAGAGTTTTACAGAAATACCAGAGGAATTTGCTGACATTAAATATGCACAATGTTAATGAGTACAGCATTGCCATTTGGAGAAGATGAAGATGTTCTGGGGATGGATAACAATGGTGTTTGTACGACACTTTGAAAGTACCTAATACCATAGAACAGTAGACTTGAAGGTAATTAAAATGGTAAATTTTATATTATGTATATTTACCACAATAAAAAAGAAAAGGAAGAATTTAGAGAATAAAAGAGCAAATTGACGGCAAGGAACTTAAAGAGAAGGGCTGTTTGGACTTGTAAATTTTGTTGTTGTTGTTGTTGTTAGGTGCCCTCCAGTCAATATCTGACTCATAGTGACCCTACTAATAGGGGAAACACTATTATTAGCACTTCTCTGCAATTCATAGGATTTTCAGTGGCTGATTGTTTTTTGGGAGTGGGTTACCCAGTCTTTCTCCCAAGCCTACAACACCTGATATTCCCAGGTGGTCTCCCATCCAAGTACTAACCAGGTCTCACTCTGCTTAGCTTCCGAAATCTGACACGATAGAACACCACAGTGCTATGGCTGTGGGCTAACCAAGTTTTACTGCTGTTGTTGTTAGGTGCTGCGGAGTCGTATCTGACTCATAGCAACCCTTATTGGGTTTTCAATGGCCCATTGTTTCTGGATTGCCTTGGGAGTGGATTGCTACATCCTTTTCCCATTTTTGCCATATTAGGGTAGTAGTCTCCAGTCATGTATAAAATATTGAAAGAAGGAAAAATCAGCAGATATAATTTTAAGAAATATTTTACTTTAAGACAAGTAAATGGTAGAGAAGTCTTTGATGGGGTGGTGGGATGAGGGGGAAGTGTACAAGAGAGTAAGGAGGAACCTATATGAATAATGTACAATAAAATGCATATATGGAAATGTCACAATGAAAAGCATGTCAGAATGAATCACATTAAGCTGTACCTTAAAAATTTCCAATGAAAAAGAAATATTTTGCTTTATAATGCAAATTCATTTTTTCTGCTAACAGTTTCTGAAATATATTGTTGTTAGGTGCGGGTGAGTCGGGTTGGAGTCACAGCAACCTTCATAGGGTTTTTAATAGCTTATCTTTTTGGCATTGCTTCAAAAGTAGATTGCCACATCCTTCTCCCATTTTTGTGGCCCCGGGGATCAAATCTGGGTCCTCAGAGAGTGCAGAGCAGCACTCTACCAACTGAGCTAAACTCCAGCCTTGGAAATATGTAGGGAACAAATTACTTTACTTGTTATTTACTTGGGTCAATGGACTTTTTTTTTTTTTGGATGAGAAACCACACAAGCTTCACACAAAACCCCATGTATGTTAGAGTTACACACTTGTTAAGTCAACATTTATCAAGCACTACTATAATTTCAGATAACTTCAGATATTGGAGATCAAGCATTTATTCTTATTTTCTGAAATAAAAATAAGTAGACTTGTACAGATCTTCCTTTGAGTTGACTTTTACCCAGCCATCCTGATAAATGTTTGAAGATTGTTTGAAACATTTTATCTTTCCATATTTTATTTGCTCATTTAGGAAAATAATTGGAACATAAAAAAAAAGCAAATAATGACCTTTCCTAGTGGATAAAAGCTACATGTTCTATTTTTAGGATAACAAATGCATAGAGAAAATGAAAAAGGGCAGAACGAATATTTTATTTGACAATCTGTCATACACAAAGTAGAGGAGCAGTGCTGTAATGAGCAGACCAGTGTGGCAGACAAATTCACTACATAATGTTGAAACAATCATTTAGCCTCAAATATTTTTGCCTCTGTTCTTATTGCACAATTCTTTGGAAATCTGCAAACACAGAGTACACAAGTAAGAATAGATGAAAGCATGACAAATCCCAGAGCAAATGTATCAATTTAATTTACCACTGAAGAATATGAAAAATGTGTAGAGGTATGGTAAAATTATGTTTTTGTGCTTTTAAGATAAGAGTTTTTCAGCCTTCTATTGAAATAAGTTAAAAAAGAGAAGGTTTCTTTTTCCCCCAAACATTTTAAAGTTAAAATTTAATTGAAATACAAAATTAGCTTTCTTGAATAGGAAACACTCAAATTCATCTATCTTCTTCAAAGACTTTTTTTTTTCAAGAATGAAGGAACATATTCTAATGTTTGGATTGATGCTATGAAAAAATGCATAACTTCTTTAGTTCATCCAAACCCCTTGTTGCACTCAGCACAACTCTTGTCTTTGGACAGCTCTCTGATTCTCTTTTGCTTTTATGACTCTATCCACCCTCTCAAGACCTCATGAGTTGCCTAAGAACTTTCATCTCTCCTTATTCTCCCACAATTGGACTCATCAGCTTATTGTCATAGTTGCCTCATTACCTCCATTTGAAAACACCCTTATTTTCTTTGTGCAAGTAAACTCATCAGATATCAGCTTCTTTACCTGTCAAGTGTGGTGATAAGGTCATATACAAATTGATTAGCACCAGTAGTGATAGCTTGCATTGATGCCTTGCCTTTTGTCCCGAGCACTGTGTTTGCTGTTTCTCATCTGAATAAGCTCCATGGTCTTCTGGTTAAAGGATGGATCTCTGGATTTTGTTGGGGCTCAAAACATGATATCTCGAATGGAGTACCTTAGAAGCGGCCTCAGAAGGAAACTTTCTTTCTGGGTTTCTTCTGCCTTTTTGTCTGTCATCCCTAATTTTCCCCCAAGGTAAGCCACAGAAACTACAATTTCACTTCCCAAGGCAAGTCATGGAAACACAAACCCCTTTTTCCCAAATGCAGTCATAAATCTAAAAGTATTAATCTAACCTTCCCTATCTTTCTTTGTAAGAGTTGACTGCAAACAAATTCTCTGACTTATGTTGTTCTAGTGTAGGTCATAAGACTTCCATCCAGAAAGGGTCCTGTCCCCCACTCAGAATGAAGGAATGTGTCACAGAGAGGCCACAAAGAATATGAACAGACAGGCCTTGCTGAGTTTCCTCTACCTTGGTATTTTACTACTGGATCAGACCCTTGTTCAATCATATTTCTACATAGCTGTCCAGGTTTCATCAAACCTAAGGACAAAAATGGCTGGGATTTAGCTCAGTTGGTAGAGCACTGCGCTGCAGTCTCTGAGGTCCTGAGTTCAATTCCCAGCACCACAAAAATGGGAGAAGGACGTGGCAATCCACTCCCAAAGCAATCCCGAAACAGTCAGCCATTAAAAACCCTATGAGGGTCTCTATGAGTCCAGATACCAACTCAACGGCATCTAACAACAACAACAAGGACAAAAATGGAGAGTGTGCTCTGGATCTCTGGGCCTCCATTTCAAAGACTCTCATGTCATCTAAAACAATGACCAGATAAATTGGTTATGCTTTTCGTATATTAACCTGTCAGCTATGACCTCTTAAGAGGATCAGGAAAGGGGTCGCCTCTGAACGATTCAAACTGCATAGTGTGAAATCTCAACCAGTTATTCTCTGCAAATTAGTAGCAAGCAATTGTGGACAAGTTATTTCACCTGTCTGTGTCTCAATTTCCTCCTTTGTAAATAACAGTTACTTCCCTGACTTGGCTGTTATGAGGATAAAGTGAATTATTAAAAGTGAGTTATTAATAGTCTACTGTCTGTTAAATGAAAATATCTCTACATGGATTCAATGATTCACACTTTAAATACTTAGGGCTTAGATCTCATAAATACTTAATGTAACTTCAGATACTATTAATCTGAGGTTAGAGACATTATTTCTGGAGTATTGATGTGGTTGTTAACAGAGAACTAGAGTGATTAAAACAACGATGAAGCTCAGTATCTAGAAGTCTGGCTAAACCAGACCTTCTTTCTTCCTTGGCTAGTTGCAGGGACAGATGTTTTTGTAACAACTGGAGAAAGATCAAGTGATGGGCTTGGCTATTTGAGAATATGAGTTTGACTAGTGCCTGTTTAGGAGTTTTCTGTATCCCCTTTCTCCACATTCCTTGATTACACTCACCCTTGTTAATGTAGTCTCTCTCTATTGGACTTCCTCTGGCTCAGGCACTATGGAGGAGAAATGCAGCTGTGGATCCTGTGACCTCTTTGCTACCTTTTAATGATAACCTTGGGGGTCACAATACATAGTTTGAGAAATATTGGTTTAAGCTGTATTTTCTCTGCTTGTTGATGAGTGTGTCATATGAAACAAAATCAAAGGCCATCCTCAGGTTGAGATGCATTGCATTTATTGCTTTTCTGCTATCTGCAATGTCCCCTGCTCTGTCAGCTAAGGTTATTAGATTGGTTTGTGATAATTTTCACTTCTAAACTCATGTTAGTTATTGCTCTGTGGTTTGTTTGCAAAATGATTTTCTGATGACATGCTCCAATAATTTTTACACATACTAAAGTTAGCATGGATTGGAAATAATTTGTAACATTTAAAATTTTTCAAAGAAATCTTTATAGAGGCTCTCTCTTTGAGCATGTCTCCCATGACCTAAAAATTCTCAAGATAATGTAGTCAATTCATATTACACTATAGGATAATTGTCATCAGTGCTGAGAAGGTAGGCACATACAAGTACTTTAGGTAATTAGAATTTACTGCTTGTATATTATCCAGTTATTCTCTCTCTACCTCTGTGTGCCTTTCTCTTTCATTGCCTTTTTTTCTCCCCATCTTTCCATCTTTCCCTTTTTTTCTTTGCTATACAAGTACAAATGAAAGATGTATGAAAATCTATTCACTAGGGACTTTCTTTAATTTTCTATCCCTTACCATAATAGGATAATAACAAGCCTCTCCCATTTCAAACCCACTAAACAATGCTACTTCTTTTGGTATCATTTAAAAAAGTAAACTAAAAGTCCTGAGAAGATCTAGGAACATTAAAACCAAAATTTTACAAACTGTACATTTATTTTATGTGATCTATGCTACTTTAAGTAGTAGTCTATTCCATTTCAATATAAAAATATTGATTTTTGTTGTTGTTGTTGTTAGGTGCCATCAAATCAGGTCCAATTCATAGTGGCCCTATTTACAACAAAACATAACATTCCCTGACCCTGTGGCATGTCAGTCACTCTGTCAGTACTTCTCTGCTATCCATAGAGTTTTCAATGGCTAATTGAAAGTGTTCTTTTTGTGACATTATGGTAAAATTTCAGAGGTCTTTATTAATGCCCATTTAAAATCTATCAAGTGTAATTTATCTCCGTGTGCTCAGAAAAAAATAGTGGTAGGATCTGGCTGATATTTTCACATCTTATTCTTTCCTATACCCTCCATGTCATCACCATTAAATATTTCCCCATTTTCTCTACATATTCATACATGATTTTCCTTCCAATTCAAATACTGCATCTGTAAGCAGCCTCATGGAGTTCCTTTATCTGAATAAGACTCTATGTTGACCACTTTTATGGCATTTCCATGCCCTGCAACATATTGTAGTCATGTGTGTACCTGTGTATGCCCAGGTTCACATTCTCCATTTAACCAAAGGTTCTTGATGACAGAGTACATTGTAGCCTAATATGTCTGTGAAATCACCAGCACACAGTGCATTGCTATGACCCCAGGAGCCCTTGATACATAAATGTGAAAGGAAAAAAATAAAAGAATGAATCAAAAGTGCAAAAATTTCCAGATAAGAAAGACAAAAGCAAGTCAGCAGTTATCACTATGGATTTCTGTAGTCTTTATAAATGAAAACATTCTTCTAGACTTAATTAACAATAAAAACTTCATCAACTCCTAACAGCAACTACTTTTAGTTGGAGTTTTTTCACAGAACATCCTCTCTTCTTCCAATAACAGATCAGTGGCCACATTTTGTCAAATGGTTTGCTCCTAAGCTGTCAGAATCCAAACAACTCTTTTGTACATAAAGCAAGATAAACTGAAGTTAGAATTGGTTATCCTGAAAGTTAAACTACTTCTCTAAATACAGAATGCATGTTTACTGCTTCATGAGGTTGTTGGCAGTTTCCCTAGAATGACCAACATTAGAGCCATGTAAACATTTTGAAGATTACACCACAGTCATTCTTGTCTTTCCTCTCCTGTAACGATTACTATAATGTGTTCATTATGGGAAAGCACACCCTAAGAATGCCTCACTGAATTTTAAGGGAGCTGTGGTTGAGAGAAACGCTGTGCATCTAACAACCATTAAGAAATCATGAGGTACAAACTAAAACTTATTTTCAAAGAAGTTAAGTTTCAGAAAATCTCTGGGTGTGTACACAGTTTTGGCTCGCTTATTTCCTGCTGATAAACACTTTAGTGGCTGAAATAAAAGCTGCCAAGAATTTTTAAACTATTTAATTTTTAACATTCTCACTTAAAATACTTTAGAATAATAAAAATGGCACAAATCAAGTTACAGGATATTTACTAAAGATTTTTTAAATATTGGAGTGTAATTATTGCAACTTTATCAGAAGGAAAAAGGAGAGAAATTTTGTTTCTATCCATGTGATAATGAAATAGGTAAGCAACAGGCACTGAACATTGTGTTTATTTTCACAGTAGTCTTGTTAGGTAGAGGGATGTAGCAGATTGGCCATTTCCTTCTCAAACTGTTTACTTTGATCCAAGACTAAGTTGAGTCAAACAAGGCACTTATGGCTACAAAATATAAGGAAACTCTCAGGTTCCTGTACTTGCCTGACCCTGCACTGACATGATCTTGAGGACAAATGGCTCCTTACATTTTGCACCCTGGGCACCTGGATTGCCTCACTCTAGTCCCAGGAATTGTATCCTGGGCAGTTTAACCATATTTTCCAGCTTGCCCAATTAGCAGTTATGTTGTGACGGAGTTATGTCTATGGGGAATATGAACAAAAGTAGTGTTGTCCTCTCCAAGTCATGATCTACCAAGCTTGCTAAGTTATTGTGATGGTTCATTTTATGTCAGCTTGACTGGGTGGAGGAATGTCCTGAAAACTGGTTATTATTTGTCCTGTGTCTGATGAGGGTGTTTCTGAAAGAGATTAGCATATGCTTCAGTAGACAAAGCAAAGAAGATCTACCTTCACCAGCATGAACAAGCATCGTCCAGTCAGTTGAGGGGCAGAATAGAACAAAAGATTGAAGAAAGGTAAAATGGCTTTCTTCTTGAGGTAGCACATCAATCTTCTCCTGTCTTCAGACATCCCAGAGTTCCTACCTCTTCAGCTTTTTAACTCCAGAACTTAGATCAGCTGCTCTGGTTCTTAGGCCTCAGACTGAGTTACACCAGGGTCCTTGAGGTTCTCAGGTCCTTAACCTTGGACAGAATTATAACACTGGCTTTCGTGGTTCTTCAGCTTATCAACAGCAGATCATGGGCCTTCTGGCTCTCCATGAGCCCAGTCTCAAAATCTAGTTCTTATTCTCTAGAGAACTTTGACTAATACAAGTGTCGGGGTTTTAGCTCTAGCCCGGCTAAAGTTAGGGCCAAACCCCCAACATAAACACGTGGTCAATGTCGGGAAAGAAGGACCTCGGGAGAACTTCAGATGGTTGGAAAAGGACAGGGAAGGTTTGTTGGGGTGCTCCCCTTATGGAGAGCAAGGAGCAAGCAGCCCCTATAGATCAAGGCTCTATCCCTTTAAGTGCTGGCTGTAGGCCTGCAGCATGGAATGCTACAGGCTAAGTACTGGTACAGCTCAGCCTTAAAGGCACAGCCACAGCCGCTGGTGTTCAGTTGAGGTCCAATGGTCTTGACTCTCGCGGCTCGCCTTCTTTACCCCTCTCCTTCCCAAGGACGGGAGGAGTTGGGAGGCTCTTCGTGGCTTGCTAGATGCCTTTGGCTCTTTGGGGCCCCTGGGCTTGATCTTGCCAGCTTGCTAGATGGTCTTGCTGGAGTAGGGAGCGCTGGTCCAGGTGATGAGGTTCAGGAGATGGTCAGAGAGGTGAGGATCAAAGGATGATATGGGGTCAAGGAGCCCTGCTTTTATAGGGTCCTGGAGGGGTCACATGGTGGGATTCAGCCAATCAGGGCACACAGCTGGCCGGTACAGTGGGCAAACAGACATAACTGCCAAGTGGAGACAGTTACTACCTGCAAGGTAGTGAGGGGAGCCAATCAAAATTAAGGTGGTTAAGGCTGATCAAGCTGGCTGGGGGCCATCTTTGCTCACTCAATGGGAGGGGCTGTTTTGAGTGAGTGAGATGAGCCCTGGGGTCAACTAGTGGTCAGCCCCTCAGGCTGTTATGAGGGACCCTAGCTGAGAAATATTATTTTAAAAATCCCCAACATACAAGTATTATTCTCTATGCTCCTTTCCCCAGCAGGCTCTAAATGTCATAGGAGAGAGTAGAGCCACAACTAGAAGGAACCTTCATCAATGAGTTGCCACATGGAGAAAAAATGCTCAGGATGACTGCCTAACCAGGAATACCCATGTAAGCTCCCTGAGTGTACTAAAATTCATGGCAAATGACTACTGAGAATATTCTTGATGAGGTTGGGAATTCATTCTGAATATCGTACACCAATGTGGTGTATGATAGTTTCTTAAAAAACTTAAATTATAGAAATTTTAAGTTAGAAATGAAAACGACATGATCATGAAAAGAAAGTCAGTTTAAGTAGATAGATTTATGATAAAAATACAGTCCTGTTTGCATTTGAGTAATTCCTACCTACCCACTATATGTACATGTAAGCACCCATACACATACACTATAGTTCCTATTTTCTACTTTGGCTCACCAGATCCTGGTAACTTCAAGAAGGTTCCCCACAAAAGACCACATATGGCCAAAACACTTTTAAGCTGCAAATCTAATGCAGGGGGAATCACAATCCCTGACTTCAAACTTTACTACAAGGCAGGGGTTGCAAAAACAGCTTGGTACTGGCACAAAAATAGGCCCGAAGACATCTGGAACAGAATAGAAGACCCAGACATACCTCAACACACCTATAGCCACCTTATTTTTGACAAAGGAGCAAAGCAAGTAAACTGGAAAAAGGACAGCCTCTTCAACAAATGGTGCTGGGAAACATGGTCATCCACATGCAGAAAAATGAAA
>VMDO01027000.1:0-25873 GCA_007922755.1 Pedetes capensis
ATAAAGCAAATGTAGCAGGATGGTAACAATTGGAAAATCTTGTTAAAGGATATATAGGGGCTCCTTGTGCTATTGTTCAACTTCTCTAAGTTTCAATTATCTCAAAATAAAAGGTTAAAGAACTAACAGATGTTATATATTTCACACACATATGTGTGGCACAAGATACCAATTTAAGAGGAGACCCTACTCCACTATTTGCTCTCCCTTCTTAACACTTGAAACAAAAGCATCATGATGAATTTGAGAACTTGTCATTTACAGTGCTTATCACAGAAGGACTTGGGATGTTTTGAGTTGTGTCTTTTCTAAGGCATAGAAATATATGGGAAACTGCCAGCATGATCTTCCTAACAAAATTTGACAGACCTAGTACAGAAAAAGCTATGGACCCATGTGAATCATAAACATAGACACAAATTTATGAAACAAAATACTAGCTTATTAAATTCTTAGCAACATTTTAAAATAAATGATTACTGTTGATTTTAAAGTGCTGGTGAGTCAGGCCTGACTCATAGTGATCTTATGTACAACAAACAAAATGAAACACTTGCTGACACTGTGCCATGCCTCACACTATGTCAGTACTCTTCTGCTATTTATAGGGTTTTTGATGGCTGATTGTCTCAGGAATGGATTGCCAGGTCCTCCCATTTTTTAGTGCTGGGGATCAAACCCAGGACCTCAGAGCATGCAGAGCAAGCACTCTACCAACTGAGCTAAACCCTAGACCCAAACTAGTCATAAATATGACTTTTTTCAAAATTATAAGTTTAGTTCAGCACGTAGAAATCTAAAAGAGCTAAGAGAGTCTACCTGAGTATCATGATAAATGGCAAGGAGGCATTTTTTTCTCCGATGCAACCTTTTTATTAAACTAGGAACAACAAAGAGACAATAAAGAATAACTATCAGAAACACACACATGAGAGAAATACTGGAGGCATTGCTAGCCAAAGTAAGAATAAGAAAATTATATCCACTATCATTGCTGTTATTTAATAGCATTCTGGAGGCTCTAGCGGATATAGTGATTGGGGGAGAGACAGATAAAATGAATATGAATTACAATTATTTCTTAATTTTATGATTAACTATCTTAAAAATCCCAAAGAAGCCACCAAAAAGCTATTAATAAGGCAATTCTAATTAGAGTCAATATAGATATATCAGACTTTTGATTTACATTAGGCATTAGGGGTTGTCAGTTTTTGTCCATACAGTTCAGAGAGTAAATATTTTAGCTTTGAGGACCATATAGTCTGTGTAGCAATCATTTAGCTTTTCCACTGCAGTACAAAAGCAACCATTGGTTATGCATAAATCAGTGAATGTGGCCATGTTCCAATAAAATTTTATTTACAAAAACAGGCAGTAGCCTGGATTTGGCCTATCAGCCATAGTTTACTGACCTCTACTTTATATCACACACACCAACCAAAAAAAGTTGATAGGGGCAAGTTATTTTTAAAAAACAAGAAAATATAAAGACCTACAAATATACTTTCTGAAGGGCAATTTTACTATATGCATCAAAACTTAAATTGTGAATAGTCTTTCCATCCAATGATTCCATTTCTGGGAATTTATCCCAAGGAAACATTTAGATAAGAACATAGAGATGTATATATAAGGATACTTATTATAGTATTATTTATAATAAAAGTTATTTACTGACATTACCCATGTCCATTCAACTTGGTGGCACTTAACAACAATGAAGAATATATACTTTTAGGAAATAGTTCACACCTCACATGCATGATATCAACTGATTTTTAAAATATATGGGTTATTCATAATAAGTTGTGCATATGGACTCATATGTGGAATCAAATATGGAAAGATAAATACTCAGTTGCTCTATTAGCAATTATCCCTAGAAGGGGCTTTACAGGAAACTTTCTACTTTTTGCACTTTTTTTATTTTCCCAACTGAGCTTGAATTTTTTTTTTTTACTTTTGAAAGAAAGCCAGCAAATATAAAACCCCTGTGCTGTGCTGAACAATTTACTCTCATTTCTTTGAATGTTGAAGGAGCTCACATACAGTATCATCATACAAAGCCCATCGATATTGATTTTAATTTTTGCATTAAGACATCCCCAGAGCTGGGTGCAGTGGTGCACACCTGTAGTTCTAGCTACTCGGGAGGCTGAGGCAGGAGAATCATGAGCTTGAGGCCAAAAGCAGCCTGTGCAATTCAGTGAGATCTTGTCTCAAATAAAAAAATAGAAAAGGGGCTGGGGTACATCTTAGTGGTAGAGTACTTGCCGAGTTTTGGGTTCAATTCCTCAGTGCTGGAAAAAAAAGACTTCCCTAGAAAGTTCTTTAAATTACTGTAACAACAACTTCATGTCCTGAGGACATAAATCTTTTGGCTATATCTAATATAAAAGGAAAATCTATCTGTAAAGCTTGTATTTTTCTTATCCTTCAATGATATTCCCAAATACATGATTATGTATGCAAGGGTATGTGTGTACACATTTGTCTATCAATGAAAAAATGCCAGATGAAGGACCAACAAGAATTAATGTCCTACAGCGAAATGAGTATTAGTCTATGAACTCACTTCTTGAGATATTATTTATGCACTTATAAGACGGGGATTATATCTATTAGGTTAGAGGAAAACCCTGACATTCTCAAAAATTGTCATTCATAATTCATCAATATTAAATTTGAGCATCCTCGTAGAAAATATAAGCCCATATGATTTATATTTAGTCATGAAATTTAATTATATTTTCCTTACAATTTACAAGAGGAATCTATTTTGCCAATGACCATACACAACATAAAGTATATATAAATTGGTATGCCTGCAGCTATAGCACTGTGGCATCTAATCCCATCAGATCTTGGAAGCTAAGCAGGGTCAGACCTGGTTAGTACTTGGATGGGAGACCACCTGGGAACACTAGATGCTATAGGCTTGGGAGAAGGACCCAACAACCCACTCCCCAAAAAACAATCAGCCATAGCAGAGAAGCATTAATACTGTTTTGCCTAATGAACATAGGGTCGCTTTGAGTCAGACACCAGCTCAACAGCACTTAACAACAATATAAATTGATATATATGTTTAATTTTCAAGCACTTTAAATCTCAGAAAAATAAGTGGGAAAAAAAATTACAGTTCCTATCATTGCTCAGAAATTGTGTTACTGCATGCAAGTTACATTGCATAACTCACAGTTGTCAAAAAGGAAAAAAATATCATTTTTGCCTTCTCAAAACAATGATCTTATCTGGCTTTGAAATCTTCCTACTTCCCACCTAAGCTGGCTTTCTCCAAAAGCTTAGCATAAAAAAGAGATCCAATGCAAACATAAGATCTTCCACTAATAGACATTTCCAATTTTGGGGGGAGAGTGCAAGCACATGTGAGGAGTATGTATGTGAGAGCTTGTCATTGCTAGAGAGGCCATGGGAGAAAAGTGGGTGTCCCTAGAGTTAACATAGATGTTAACAGGAACACTATGACAAACACAGGTCATCCAGAGTTCTCAAAAGTTATGTCAAAGGACAATGAGGTGTTAAGTACATTTTGTAAGCCATGAAAATCCAGAACACAATAAGCAAGAAATGAGTTTTACCCTGAGCACAATAGACAAATAAATATATTGATACAATTGTCATTAACCATCCTTTGCTCCCAATCTCAATCAAATGCTATTTAACCTTTGTTGTTGTTGCTGTTAGGTGCCATCTAGTCAGTGTCTGACTCACAGCGACCCTTCGTACAACAGGCAAAACAGTATTGTCAGTGCTTCTCTGCTATTCATAGGGTTTTCAATGGCTGATTGTTTTTTTGGGAGTAGGTTGTCAGGTCCTTCTCCCAATCCTACTGTATCTGGTGTTTCCAGGCAGTCTCCCATCCAAGTACTAAGCAGGTCTGACCCTGCTTAGTTTTTGAGATCTGATGGGGTCAGATGCCACAGTAGTACGGCTCCTTTAGCAGGAGAAATTAGTACTATGTTATCAAACACTAACCTAATGACCTAGGTTGAGTTTGTGTTAAGCAAATATGAGTGACTGTAATTCTGCAAACTTTCAATCTTCTACTAAAAAAATTCTTGGAAATGAATTTAGTATAGTTAAAAAGTGAGTAATTATGCTTCAAATCCCAAACTCTATTTTTCTTGTCAAAGTGCTCTCTGTAAAATACATCACCAAACTCCAGCAGAAACTCACCCTTCAACTTGAGGTCAACATTATGTCTCAGCCAAGGATAAACCCCATAGCTTGGCATATCTTCAGGAATTGGATTACTGTTTATCCAGCCATCACAAGCGAACCGGAAGAAATTATCACAAGGATCCACAGACAGATTGACTTTACTCATGATGGCAGCAGCTATTGAAAAAGAAAATCACAGGATTAATGACAAGCACTGAAAGTTGTATACTGTTCTTTTCCAAATTAAACAATAATTTCATATCCACCAATTCCCAAGCCTTGGCTTCTACATTTCCCCTCAAATGACTCTGAGAATCAACTTCACAATATGAAATGACCACATTCAGAGTGAGCGGGTAAAAGTTTGGTAATATAACTGTTATTGGTCTTGCAGGATCATCCCTAACATCTGTGGGGTGTGGGACAGGAATACAAATTGAATATGTGGTAAGTTTTTGGAAAACTAAGTGTGACCCTTTCTTCTATCCCACACATCCTTCTGCAAAGTGGCTCTACTACTCCTCACAAGACAGTCCACGTCCCCTACCTTGGATCTGGGCTGATCTTATCACTTGCATTAACCAACAGAATTGGCAGAAGTGACTTTTTGCTAACTCCCTTCCAATGCAGCCCTGAGACCATCTTTTGAAGAAGTCTCCTGGAGAATAAGAGGCCACATGGAGAAGTACCAAGCCAATACCAAATGCCAGTCATATGGCTAAGGCCATCATGGATCTTCCAGCCCAAGTGACCCTCCAGCTGAAAGAAGCTTCACAAAGGGGCCTGGGCAAGATCAGTAAGGAGACCATACACCAAAACCACAGAACCATGAGAAGTATTTACCAGTCAGTCATTCGTGTTTCAAGTGTTTAGGGTTTGGGGTACTTTGTTTCACAGCCAAGGGTAACTGAAACATGTCATCTATCTAAATATACCTACATAAAACTCTGGAAGTTCAGGTAAGAATTCTTGAGCCACTCATCATCTTGTGCAACTCTTGGAGGAATGAAGCCCTGAAATAGCCCCAAATTGGCCCTGAAAGAAGGCTTGAGGCCATTTGGCAGGGAAGTCTCTGGGATACAAGAGACGGCTGGAGATTTGGCCTCACAGACTCCTTGACTAGAGGAAGAGGCATGGCCAAAGGGCCAAAATGGGGTGTTCTAAATGAGGTGCCCAGGTCTAGGGGCAGAACTATGTAGTCATATGAATTAATAGAAAGATACAACACATCGATTTACCATTTTTCTTCTTTCATAAGCTTGTACAAAATTATGTATGGAACATAGTCTATAGGTAGGATGTTTGTACCTAAATATGTATCCATGAGTTTTAAAAGAAAATCTTTCATTACAAAATGAGAAGCTTCCAAAATTCCTAATATTGAACTGCAACTCTCCTCCAACTGCGATACAATTGCTGGCTACCACTCTGGCGCAAAGATATGCACCAACTGATTTTTTTAAAAGTCAGCCAATGTTTTAATGACATTGGAAAGATAATGTTCAGAGCAATTTCCATACCTTAATTAATGCCAGAATATATTTCTGTTTGAAGTAATGAAAACCCAATGAATTTTTAGGTAAATGAATTCCCCCTCCCACAAAGTACAATCTACATAAATTTAAATATATATCTTACAGTTACATGTATGGTTCCTCTAGGTTTAAAAATGAGGCTAGATATTTTGCTAGCCTATATTTTCTATGAAAATTTCAAACACTTTTTTATCCTTATTGAAGTGAATAATATACAAACATCCTAATTTCTACAGGACTTCAAAATCTATACTATTTTCAACCTCCACCTCCCCAAATTAAACAACTAGCAAAAACTTGGTTTAGAAGTATGATCAATTTCAAACTGGCTTAATGTATTTATTTTTCAGAACTACTTCAGTTGTCTCTAATTACATTTGTGCTTACCACTATTATTTTATTGCTATTCCTGATGCAATCCCGAAACAATCACCAATTGAAAACCCTATGAGGGTCACTGAGTCGGACTCAACTCAATGACACCTAACAAGAACAAATCTAATATTCAAACACGCTAGGACACACAAACCTTCCCTTACAGTTTGTATTATAGTTAGTCTGTGGAGTCACAGACTGAATCTGCTATGTGACACCTCAGAGATAAAGATCACACAAGTCTCAGTCCCTTAAAATATTTACAGTCACACAGGGGAGCACTCGCACGCATTTCTACTCACGCAAGCTCACTGCTTCCTGGCTTCCTTCCCCAACTCTCCCCACCCCTAACCTCCAAATGTATCCTCTCCATCTCCTCAGTTTTCTTACAGGTACCGAGGGAAACTGCAAGTTCAGCTCTGACCTGGGCCCTGATACAGGAGTGGGGGAATACATCACTCACACTGAATTTGGAAAGGAGCCCGCTGAGTGAGAAAACGCTTCCCACTGGCTCGCAATTCATCATTCATGATTCACAGCTGGGCACAGGGCTGCACTTTCTGCAGGGGAACTGTGACTTCAAATTGCAAGGGACCATAGTTGTCAAGACACCAAAACTCTTTTCCCCCTACTCAGATCCATGGAGAAAACCCAAAATCTTGTTTGAACATGAGAAATATGGTGATGAGGGAAGGCTGTGAAAGCTCAGGCTGCTGCTCTCCCAAATCATTGCACATGAGGTTACTCTTTAAGTAGGCTCCAGCTAGTTTACAGGGTGCACATGGAGAAATCCCTCCATATACTACTCAGAGTTTATAGTTATAATCAGGGTTCAAGGGAGAGCCTTATTAAGGCTCAGACCTTATTATTTATCCAAAATAATAAAATCACTCACATTAAGCACTTCCTCTGGGTCAGGAACTATATTCTAAACCCTTTTCAAGCAATACAGCATCCTCACAACCTCTAAAGTCAGATCACTTAGGTTGGAATGACCGCAACACCATGCAATAGCTCTAAGACCTTAGGCAGGTTACTTAAAATCTATGTGTTAGTTTCCTCACCTGTAAAATGAGGATGATTATAACAACAACATAAAGGACCACCATGCAAATAAAATGAGGAAATACATGTAAAGTGCTTATAACAGTGGTGGACATATCACCATATAAATAAAATTGCCTGATGAAATACAGGACGCTCAGTGTAAGTTGAATTTCAGATAAATAACTGCTTTTTAGAGTAAGTATGTATGATATAGTTCATAGTACATACTTATAAAAGCAGTCATCACTGTATATCTGCAATTCAGACTTAACTGAACATGCTGGATATATGTATTTAGCTAAATCCGGGAAGCATACACATCAACATTTGCTAGTAGAAATCCATAAACACTTATCTGAAGCTGTGAGGCTAGCTTTTCAGAACACATAGATTTTCAGATTTTGGAAAATAAATATAGCCTGTATGTTGTTAAGTGCCTTCAAGTCAGTCTCTGACTCAGCGACCCTACACACAACAGATGAAACACTATTGTCAGTGCTTCTCTGCTATTTATGGGGTTTTCAATGGTGGATTGATTTGGGTAAGTGGGTTGCCGGGTTCTTCTCCCAAGCCTACAGCACCTGGTGTTCTCAGGTGGTCTCCCATCCAAGTACTAACCAGGGCTGACCCTGCTTAGCTTCTGAGATCTGATGGGATCAGACGCCACAGTGGTATGGCTGTAGCCAATAGCCTGTATAGCCACAGATAATTGATACTTCAGCAATGACTGGAGTGGTACCCTTGAAGCAAGCATATTAACATTTCCACAGGGAAATCAATGCATAGTCTTATAAGTGGGATCAATAAAATCTAAAATAGCCTCACATGAGTTAAGACCCAGTTTTGCCCTCAAAGGAATTGAAGTCAAGTTTGGCCTTACCTATTAGGAATTAAAATGCCTTCTGGGATTGGGCATTGTAGACCTGGATTACTACTACCATTGTTATTTTCTTTTATTCCAACAACTAGCATGATACATTAAAAATCGTGTTCCCCAGGCCAAGCGTAGTGGTACATGTCTCTCATTCTAGCAACTTGGGAGACAGAGGCAGGAGAATTGCAAGATCAAGGCCAGAGGCAGCCTATGCAGCTTAGTGAGACCCTGTCTCAAGATAAAAAAAATAGAACAAAAAATGGACTGGGGGTGCATCTCAGTGGTAGAGCACTTGCAAAGTAGGCACAAGGCTCTGAGTTCAACTCCCAAGTACCATTAAAAACAATCTGTATTCCTATTTCACAGGTGATCAAACTGTGGCTTAGCATGGTTATGCATTCAGCCCAGGATCACATGATCAGCCTGTCTGCCATTACCTACTATTGTAAGCATGACTTTTCTTTGTTTTTTTTTTTTTTTGTATTCTTTCTACAGCTTTTATTTTGAAAGAAGGATTAGGGCAAGAGGACATGAGGAAAGGAGGAAAGTTACAGAAAAGAGGCATCTCAGAAATGGTTGGTACCTGATCAGAAATGGGACAGAAATGGATCAGACACTTCTGTTTCCTCAACTCTCAGAAAAGGCACCTGTGCTCCAGTACCCTCACCCACACACAAACTCTTGTATAAGGCTCTGACTTGGCCCCCATTCTCCTGCCATGTGTACTCAACAGATATTCCATAGACCCCTGGGCATACTGAAGCTCATGTTGCACTAAGGAGGACTGTATCCTTGGTGCACCTTCTCCCACTTCAGAAACAACAAAATCAATACTTTCATTCAACATTAGAAAGCCATCTACCAATGTGAAAATTAGAAACAGGACAGAAAGGCAAAACAAGTTACCTGCCAGAAGGTGACATCAGCAAATGGCAATCTGTTAAATTTTACTCCGGTATTATTATGATTTGTAATAAAAAACCAAAATTCAAGAAATAAGTGGCCTTCCATACAAAGAGTTGTCTAAACTCAAATTGAAGGTTTATGAGTTGGAATATTTCAACCTGTCAAATCTTCCACGAACCCGACCACAGCAAAAGCAGTAGGTGACATGACATTTAAAAACTATCCTCTGTGTTACTGGGCCCCTCACCTTACTCCATGACATCCTCCCTCCGCTGGAGAAGGCCCCAGGTCAATTGCTCAGGCTGGGCATGGAGAAGGGCCTGGGAATTCCCATAACATTCCAGAAGAAACAGAATCACCCTTCCAAGGATGATATCAAGAAGCTGAAATGGCCATCTAGTCACTGGACTCTAGTTAAAGTTTGGTATTAGGAAGAAAGAACTTAGGACCAGGGACAAAAAGAGTTACTTGGCATGGAACTGTGGCACCAAGGAAAAGATGGAGAGGAGCCAGACATGGGCTTGACACTCAGCTCTGCCACTAACTCAGGATGTGACCCTGAGAAAATTATTTCACTTCTAGAAGTTTACATTCCTTGTTTGTGGGATTGGTGGCACCAACTTCATAGGGTTCTTATGGAGGTTTTATAAGATGGTGAGTAAAAGTCACTTGACACATGGCCTGGTTGCAAATAGCATACTGATCAAAGAATGAAATTATGTCACTTGCAGCAAAATGAATGTAACTGGAGAGTGTCATTTTAAGCAAAATAACCCAGACTCAAAAAGAGAAATTACCCATGTTCTCATTCGGAGCTAAATCTATCCTAAAGGATAAAGAATGTATACATATATGTGTACAATCACATTTACCTAAGAATGGAAAATGCAAGTGGACTCAATATGAGGGGAGAGGGAACTACTGGGAAGGAGTGGATGATGGGGAAGGGGAAGAAGAAGGGGAACAATGTAGAGGGGTAAAGAGGGAGAGAAAAACCATAAAATACAAGATGTAACTCTATGAAAATACAGTAAAAAAGAAGAAAAAGGAAAAGAAAAAAATCTGGATATAACTCATGGTTGCATAAGACTGTCATTAGATGTTAAGTGAAATTTTTTCCTTTTTATTGGCTTTTTGCTTTTGTTTTTGTTTTTGTTGTTCTGTAAAATGTTTAAGGAGATAGAAGTATAAATGATACTGATTTGACAGTTGCATAGCAACTGACTTATTACTCTGTATCCTATTAACAAGGGACTGGAATTTAGCTCAGTTGGTAGAGCACCGTTTTGCAGTCTCTGAGGTCCCAGTTTCGATTCCCAGCCTCGCAAACAGGGGAGAAGGAGGTGGCAACCTACTCCCAAGGCCATCCCGAAATAATCTGCCACTCGCTATGAGTCGGATACCGACTCGATGGCACCTAACAACAACAAAGTACCTTAGTACCATTGTGGACTCCTTTTGGGGCTGGGATTTGGCTCAGTTGGTAGAGCGCTGCCCTGCAGTCTCTGAGGTCCCAAGTTCAATTCCCAGCACCGCAAAAATGGGAGAAGGACCTGGCAATCCACTCCCAAGGCAATCCCAAAACAGCCATTGAAAACCCTATGAGGGTCGCTATGAGTCGGATACCGACTCGATGGCACCTAACAACAACAATCCCATTAACATGTATAAATAAAATATTACTAATAATTGTAAAAGTATACTGATTGTTTAATAGGCTAGGGTTTAGCTCTGTTGATAAAGTGCTGCTCTGCACTCTCTGAGGACTGGGGTTCAATCCCCAGCACTGCAAAAATAGGAGAAATATGTGGCAGTCCATTCCTGAAACAATCAGCCACTGAAAACCTTATGAGGATCACTATGTGTTGGTCCTGACTCAAGGGTACCTAACAACTACAACAACTGATCATTTAAGAATGAGCTAAAAAAAAAAAAAAAACAAAAAAAACCTCTAATAACATAATCCAGTTGGCTACCTTTGTGTAAGTCCTCAGAGTTTATGAACTCTCTCACCTAAGTTTCTCCTCTCTCAACTGATGCTACCATTCAATATCTAAGAATCACCCTGAATCTGCTTTTTCTCACAGCACTTCAGCAAGTCTTCTAGCTATTAAACCTTCTGTATTGTCCATCTCTTGAGTTCAAGACAGTATCTCCTCTTACCTGGCCTATCACTCCTCACTGAGTGTCCTTCCATTCTTGCTCCCTATGTTTCTTCTTCACACAGAAAGACTCCCCCAAATCTACTTGCCCACAAAAAGATTTGTTGTTGTTCTTATTATTTGAGATAGGGTCTTACCACACAGCCTCAAGCTGGCCTCAAACTTGCTATGTAGCACAGGCTGGCCTCGAACTCACAATCCTCCTGCCTTCACTCCCCAAGTACTGGGATTACAGGAGTGCATCATCATGCCTGGGGTAGAGGCTGGGATCTAGCTCCTGCAAATCTAGGCCCTAACTCAGATTTATGAGGGAGAGCAGGATCTAATAGCTGAAGGAAAACCCAAGCAACTTTAGGCACGAATCTTCATCTTGGGGCACCACCTGATACATGGCATGGTCACTTCAAGAGAATTTTGACTTGCAGTGCAGAATAGAAGGACCCAAGGGGATTCCAGGCAACAGCAGAAGCATGTATTTACACAGGATCCCTGCTGAGAGGCAGGCGGGTCAGACCCTCAGACCAGAAGATACACAAAGACTACTTAAGATAAATAGGAATGTGTTGCCAGCTGAGCCCTAGGAGGCCCGTGGTCTTTGCCTGTGGGTCTTAAGAGAGGCCATAGGCCCTTCCAAACCCTTTCCTGAGTTCCTTATCTCAAGACTTAGAATATTACACAGCTGTTTTTTGCAGGGAAAAATAAAACAGGAAAACTGAGCTCCACTACTTCACACCAAAACTTGAAAGTAAACTCAAAATTTCTTCAAAATTGCATTTCATATTTGGTAAACCTCAGGCAAACAGAATCCTAAAAATACCACCTGTTTTCTCTTCCACTCCCCCAGGTACCATAATTATAACTTGACACAGGGTGGAAAATGGACTTACCGGCTTCAATGCACTCTGGCTTCAGGCAGTACTCCTGTTTAGCTTGGAAACTTAAGAGACCTTGACTCACTGCAAAAACAGACCAAAATAAATGACCGACTGTAGCAGACCACCATCGGATAAACCGCTGTCAGGCACATATATGCAAGATACTGGATACCAGTTCATTCTTCTCATATTGACATGGTATTCCCAAACCCGTTTGGCTCAGTGTCGCAGAATCACTTTGTCACTAAGCAGCCTTGATAAGACTCTTGGTTGCTCTGAGACTCGGTTCTTTCATAGGGAAGACTAGTGGGTGAATGGATACAACTAGAGCAGTATTTCTGAGATTCTGGTCCCCAGAGCCGCAGCAGCATCTGGGAGCTTGTTAGAGATGCACATTTTCTGCTTCACTCCAGACATCCTGGCTCAGCCATTGATGTGATTTTGGTTTAGGTGCTGAGCCTCTTGCAGGCAAAGCAGGCTCGACCACTGAGCCATGGCCCACCACGTGTATTCTATCAAGCCCTGCAGGTGATGCTGACACACACTCAAGTGTGAGAATCACTGGGTTGGATGATCTCCAAAGTGTCTTCTATTATCTTTAAGTGTTTTCCTTTCACTTTTTATGTTTAAAACTACATCCCCATCTAAGAAATGAGAAAGTTGAAATTTTGAAACTATGTCATTTGGAGCAACTCCAGAGTACAAGGAGCATGTGTGGCATTTGGAGTTCTGGATCTCATCTAAACCATCCATCCAGAGACAGCCAAAAGAGGGAGGGAAGTGGTAAAATTATGCTGTATGTAACTCAATCATCTGGCAGCAGTCATTGTCCACCTGCCCTGAACTCCACACCCTCTCCTCCCATCAGACCCAGCCTATCTAGACAACATGCAGCTCTGGGGACCAAGAGTCCAGCTCCCTGCCCCTCAAAGAACAGAAACAGGACTAGCCCTGGGTTTCATCCCCAGCATCACAAAAAAAGCCTAACATTCTAACAGCTTCATCAATGCCTTCATTTCCCCATCTGACTGGAAACATTACTTAAATGAATTTCTGCAAAAGTATAGAAAGATGCCCTATTTGTGAATTCCAGGTGGGACCTGGGCATTAGCACATGTGAGTTTAAGGTTTCAAAAGTATTTCAAATATGTTCCTCAGTAGCTGGGGAAGTTATGAGGAATTCATTATTACTGTTCTCTGTGAGCAGAAACAAGAAGGCATTTGAGGATGCAGCTGTGCAGAAATGGACCATGGAGGATGAATGGGGACCAAGGCCCTTCGTGGCATCCTGAACAGAGAAGGAGAATCAGGAAACTTGAGGTTGTTTACATTTCTGCTAGAGATGACAGGCCTGCAGATCACCGGCCAGCATGGCAAGTTTTATTATTTATGAAGCCACATTCTAAGAGGAGCCTGCCTTTGCTTTGTTCTTTCCTCTGCTGCCATCCTCCAAACATCCTTTTTCCTTGTTTTACATTATAGATTCAAGAAAACTGCCTACGGAACATCTCAGCCCTATTTTTAAGAATAGAGGTTTCTTAGCATAAATGTATGGTTTGATTTCTTTAAAAAAGTAAGTACAACTATATATGGGCATCATTAAGATTAGTGTGGAATATTCCAATATGCCTAGGTGGCTGAACCATGGGGGGAGTTTTTCCCTTCAGTCTATTTTTATATATTTACCAAATGTTCTTTAATAAGCATGTGTTATTTTTATAATGAAAAAATACTTTATTATATGTAATAATACTTTTATCATTCTGGGCAATACCTTCTTGATACCAGTCTTGTTTTATTTAAATCTAATGAAATGGCTAAAGACTTATTCCTTTCATAAAAAATAATTGTTGACACAAAACCTCTAAGGAAGCAGAAAAAACCTCAGTTATTTTTATCTGGTGATGAGTAGAAGGAAAATTTAAATTTAATTAATTAAGACACAGACAGACCCAACCTCTCAGAGAAGATCATTATAACCATAGGCCATTATTGTAAGATCCTGAAAATAAATAAAGACCAACAAGCCCAGATAAGGTGAGGGTGTAAATGAATGAAATGAAGACAATAAAGGAAATATATTATTATAAAAAAAACTTAAATGTTACTTTTCATGTTTAGGAGATTTTAAAAGATTTAAATAGCAGTTTGGTTTCTCATTTTAGATTTCTCTATAGCCAGTAGATTATTGAACAATATCATTAATACCTCACACAAGCAAAATTTTGTTAAAGATCATTCTAAAGCAACTGTACCAGTATATTAATAGGGAACTGCCAATAGGGAATCAAGGCAGATTCAGAGGAGGGTGTGGAGGCAGGGATATTATTGCAGAGAATACCAGAAAGTTGTCTATCTATGTTTTTATTGAGTATGCAAAGGCATTTGACTGTGTGGATCACCACAGATTATGAATAACATTGCAAAGAATGGGAATACCAGAGCACTTAATTGTACTCATGAGAAATCTGTACATGGACCAGAAGGCAGCCATTCAAACAGAGCAAGGAAACACTGCCTGGTTTAATGTCAGGAAAGGTGTGTGTGTCAGGGCTGTATCCTTTCACTATACCTCTTCAAATTCTATGCTGAGGAAATAATACAAGAAGCTGGACTTTATGAAGAAGAACATGGCATCAGGATTGGAGGAAGACTCACTGACAACCTGCGTTGTGCAAATGACACAACTTTGCTTGCTGAAACTGAAGAGCATTTGAAACATTTACAAATAATGATCAAAGAAAGCAGCCTTCCATATGGGTCACACTTCAACATCAAGAAAACAAAAATTCTTACAACTGAGTCAGTAAGCAACTGCATCATAAATGGAGAAGAGATTGTGACTGTTCAAGATTTTGCTTTATTTGGTTGTACAATCAACACCCACAGAAGCAGCAGTCAATATATCAAAAGATGCATTGCATTGGGAAAAGCTATTGAAAAAGACCTCTTTAAGGTGTTGAAAAGTAAAGACAACACATCGAAGACAAAGGTGTACCTGACTCATGCCATTGTATTTTCAGTTGCATCATATGCTTGTGAAAGCTAGACAATGAATAAGGGAGACAACAGAAAAATTGACGCTTTTGAATTATGGTGCTGGAGATGCATATTGAATATACCATGAACTGCCAAAAGAACCAATGTATCTGTCCTAGAAGAAGTGCAACCAGAGTGCTTCTTGGAAGCTAGGATGGCTAGACTACATCTTATGTATTTTGGACATGTTGTCAGGAGGGACCAATCCCTTAGAGAAGGACATCACATTTTGAGAGAATGGCAGATGTTTCATTCTGCTGTTCATAGGGTCGATTTGAGTGGGACCCAACTCAACAGCAGCTAACAACAACAACATAACCAGTAGAAACGCCCTCAGAATGGAGTAGAGTCATCCATATATCAAGAGTATAAGAATGAGGGCTGGGGATGTGGCTCAGTAGTAGATCATTTTCCTAGCATGCCCAAGGCCCTGGCTTCCATTCCTAGTACTGAGAAAGAATGTATGAGATGTACCATACAGCAGAGATCATCTATGTACAGTCCATAGACCAGATCTAGTCCACTGCCTACTTCTATTTCTATGAATGGCCTTTACATTTTTCATGGTTGGGAAAAGTCAAAAGAAAAACATTTCTTGATGCATGAAAAGTATATGAAATTCAAATTTCAATGTGTAGAAACCATATCTTCCTAGCACCCAGGCATGCCCATATGTATACATATTTTCTATAGCTACTTTTGGACTACAATAGAGTTGAATATTGCAACAAAACCTATATGGCCCATGGAGTCAAAAATATATACTAACTGGCCTTGACAAAAAAGTTTGCTGACCACTGCGTCTAAGAATCAGATTGTGGGGATGAAGGGGAAAAGAAGGACAGGAAAGGGCACTTGAAAATAAACTGGTTATAGGCATATATTTATACTTGATGTTTTAAATTTTAGCAGTCTGGGTTCTCTGAAATCACCCTAAGGCTGCTGACAATCACTCTTACTATAGAAGCATGAAAGTTCAGAAGAGAGATTATCCTAGAACCTCAAAGACAAAGAAGAGGTAAAGTAAGAGGCTAGAAATTGTAGACATATAACTGATTTTGGACAGGCAGAAAAATATGTTGCAAAATCAACCAGGAAGCATCTTGAGGAGAAAATCCTAACTAGAATATTGTCATGAAGAGCATCGTCTGGCAGAAATCTAGCAAGGAGTTTGCTAGATGCACCATGGAAATAGTGGCAGAGCCTGGCGGACAGGCAGTGAGAAAAGTTGGGGGGAAGAAGGTGAGTCTGAAGTAGTGCTGAAATATTTGATTTTTAAAAAATGTGTTCCTGAATGTATACATCCAAGTGGATGTGATCTCCTGAAGCAATGGTTCTCAAAATTGCATTTGCAAATGAATCTCCTAGGGTTTGTGAAAATGCAGACTGTGAATCTGTAGGTCTGGGGTGGAACTCAAGCCCCCAAACGATGCTGATGCTGCTGGTTTACAAACCACACTTTGAGTAGTGAAAGCATATCAAGGCCACACCACAGCTTGCACTTATTCTGTAACATCATTAGAGATCTTTCTAGAGATTGGAGCTAACCGCCAGGTTTACTGGGCACACTGGAAAGTTGTCTCCCAGTTTATGCAGGCTTCCTTATCCATAATGCCATTGCCTGGCTTGGTGAATTTTACTTTGCTCTAAAAACTTTAGCACTAGTGCCAAAGAGTTATTTTTTTCTCGAGGAACAAAGTGTTGCTTCCATAGAGAATCTTGCGACTAATATGCCATGGCCTCAGATTATAGGGATCATAAAATTGGAGTTTGGAAAAAGTTTCAGGCAGTGGGACAAATTTTTACATATATGATGACCATTTGGATCTTTAAGTATGGAAGTGTTTGCAAAACCTAACCCTGTAGTCACTTGCCACATCACATGCAGTCCCCTGACATGCCGTAGAATTTCTCCTCCAGTTGTGCATTTCAAGAGAGGACAATCACCTAACTCCAAGCATTAAGAAATCTCACAACAGTTTTCAAGAGCCACAAACCCAGTTGCAGGAGTCAAGTGCTTAGCTTCACCAGAAAGTAATAAATTCATCTAATTTCCTAAATCTTCAACCACAGAAAACATGGAAAGATGATTTGCTCATTTTAGCAGAGTCCTCAACCACACAACTCTTACTCTTTTAAAGTCTAATTACTGGTTTTCCCCTGCCAAAATAAACATGGCCTCCCACATCCTGTATATGCCAAGGAATGTTTCCAGGCTTGCTGCATTTCAAAGTGCACCTAGAGTCGTCTAAGTATAGGGATTGTACCCAGGTAACTTTCAAGCTAATGAAATACTATGGGTTAGGGGAGGAAAATGAAAAGAATAAGAGTTAAGAGTTCTGAAAGCCTAAAATGTTAGGACATCCCTTGTCCTTTTCCAAGATGTTTGATTCTTTTTCCAAAGAATACTCTTTTATCATCACATAGACTGGTACATCATGCTCACCATGAGTCATTAAAATAATTTAATCACAATACCTTTCAAATTTTGAGAAGAAAACCTGTTTTCCTTCATGTTAATTTTTATATTAGAAAAGCAGAGTTAACATTGCATCCCATCAAAGTCACTGGATTAGAAAGGACTTGAAGAATACCATTAAAGGTGCCTTTTACAGAACTGATTTGTGTTTTGTGAATTAAACTTTTTGATTTGTTGAAGTAAACATTAACAAAGTCAAAAGAAATTCTGGCATGGTTTTGATCACCCTGTAATATCTTTCCTCACGAAATAAATGAAAGTATCTGATTATGAATTCATAAACACTCAATTTGTCAAATATAATATGTGTCTTTTTTCCCTCAGTGCAATCAAATCCCCCAGCCACTCAAAACCACTTTATACACATCTGCCTTCTGGTCTCTACACTTGGCACTAAAGACAAGTCTTCTTTTTCACACACATAGTTGATAGAAACTGAGGACACACCACCTCCTAACATAAGCGAGCAGCCATCCACTTGCATTATGACAAGGTTTGCTTAGAATAAAGCATGAGGAAGCTTATCAGCATGTGCCCACTTCCCCTGGCCTCCACTGCTCCACTTACCTAGAAAGAGGATCGTGCCTAGCACCAGGGTGCCACCAACAAACATGGCCAGGGCTATCCGAGTGCCTCTGTTGCCCTGCTTTCCAGTCTTCATGCTGCTCCCCGTTTCTGCTTCCATCAGAAGGGCCGGACAGAGCACTCAGGAAGAATGTCACTTTTTGTGGTTTGGTAGCTGGTCTCAAGAGTTTGTTAGGCGTTGACATCCAAGGCTCTCTTGCTCTCCTACTAAATGGACAGCTTAAAAAATTCCCACCAGGAAACCTCCCCTCACCACCCTTTCTCCAATAATCCTTCACAAATGAAATAAAAGAAACTCAAAATATGGTTGCCTTGACTTTCCCCCTGACTAGACAAAACAAACAGCGGTTGCTTTATCTTGGTGCTCTCCCTCAGCAAAGTCCCTCTCAACCGATTGTTTGGCAGGCTCTTCTCTCAAGCGTTCCGAGTATACATGCTTTACTAGGTTGCTGAACAGATGTTTTAGCTATTTAAATGTATAGTCACTTGGGGAGGAAAAACCAATTGTCTTTATCAAAACTGGATTCTTGTCAACCTCCCCCCGACCATGATAAGTTAGGTGGCAAGGACTCTCCGGACCTACTTCAAGATCTCAATTAGTCACGTAATTCTGCTGCAATAATCATTCTGCTAGCCTGAATTGTCTTCCTCAAAGATACTCTTTCAGTGTGTGAGTCCTTTTTAAAGCCTTCTAAGAGTTCCTAGGATATCCTGGAGCATTTTATTTTAGGAACTTTTTGTATGATAGCATGTGCCAAAAATCAGAGTCATAGTCCAGGGCAGTGCAAAGTAGCAATTAAGACAACCTACAGAGGCTGATGGTTTGGACTAGAGCTTTTTTTTTCAGGAAGAAGAAAACACACTTCCTCTTTGTGGTGCTAAGAATTGTACAAAAGACAGTTAAGTATATGAATTAAGGTTATTAGCAACCACAAAGGATACAGAAAAGATTTTTTCCCTGCGTGTTTTGGTGAAAACTGCACCCGTGAATTTTGTTCTCCAGCTCTCCACCTCCAGTCAGCCATCGGTTAGTATGTTTTTGTGTTTCCATAAATTGTTTATTTCAGCAGAGTCCCCAGGATGAATTCAAAGGCATTTGGTTTCCTGGAAAGACTGATTAATGACTGGATCTTTGATTTCTTTGATTATGATAACAATGTAAATTATGAAAATCTTGTCTTCATGAGGAGGGACAACTGATACTCCAATGCCACTGAAATGATTTTGATTTTCTTATCTAAAGATATAGACATCAGGAATTCACTGCATAATTATTACCTACTGCCCCTGCTTGATGGAATTTGAAAGGTACTGGGAATAAAAGTGGAGCATTTAGCTACATCTAGAAACCAGGAGAATAAAACTTGTGCACATGGCTTTGAGAGTGGCACCAGACCTCAGCAGGTGGCAATGTGCACAGTGCAAGATGACCACACATTCATGCTCCTTCTGGCTAGGCTTGGTCAAGCCTGAAACCCATAGAATGAGATTCCTCCAAGTTTGGGGACTTCTACCATAACACATGCTACCTTACCTTCTGCTCATTTCATTTCACTCCAAAGTCAGAAAGGCATAAGCCTTTGTCCAAGTTATAGCATCACAGTATGTTGTTGCTCTTTGTTGTGAAGTTGTTTTGTTGCCATTATTCAATAACATATCCTACCAAGCCTTTGACCCCCCAGACGGAGATTCTCCCAAGAGGGTTTGGACTTGGCTCCGTAATACATCTTGGACAGTAAGCTCCATTCAGTCAAGGGCCATGTCTATCGCATTCAGTGCCACTGCCCCAGCAATAATAGTTCCTGCCCCATCACCGTGAAGGGGGAAATAAGAGTGGTGGAAATCCCCCATGTTAGCCCTAGCCTCTTGCCCTTAAAAAGAGGGAACTTGAGACGTTAGTGCCTAGGGGAGGTCCTTCTAAATGCTCAGCTGATAATGATACTTCACATGGGCATAACACTTTTTGTTTTAACCTCATGGTAAACCCATATATTTGATAGCAAAGGCACTTTTAACTCTGTTTTACAAATGAGGACTTGGAAAGACTGGTTAATGACTAGAGCTTTGATTTCTTTGAATGGCCTCAAATGGCATGAATTGATGAGACACAGAAAGGAGAGGTGGGACATTGCCATGCACCGCATGTCCACACAGGGGAGAGGACAGCCACCCAAGCGTGATACCAGGACCTGCTTCTTCCCCCTTTCTTTCTCCCCCAAATTTCCTCACACTTTGCAGGTTGCCAGTTGTAGTAGTCTTCACCCACCTCGGACTGGCAACTCCCCAAAGGGCAATTTGGGGCTTTCCCTGAAAGCATACCTATCCATTGATGACAGATGGGAATTCACTCCTGAATATTCAACTGCTGAGTGAAAAGCTATTAAACCAAAAACTACTTTCACTGACTGTAACAGGAAAACTATGATGCATTCCATTCCAAACTAAAATATGCATAGAAAAGTACATTAATTGAACAATGAAAACAAGCCTATCAACATAATAAACAACGCTCAAGATGCTAACAAATAGTTTGTTTATATCATAATGAAAGATTATTTTACTCACCAAAGAAATAAAGGAAGACTTGAGAGTGGGTGAGATTGACAGAGGAAAGGGTGTGGGTGAATCATTCATTATAAGGTGCATTCCTTATTCTGTGCCATTTTCTGCATTAATTTTTCAACCTTTTGGGAGATAGTGATTATCTTGCACTGAAAATAAACCACACTTAAAAATAAAGTAGCACAGAAAGCCCTTTAGGGCAAAATAAAGAAGTTCAAGTCACAGAGAAATAATGAAAGCTTACAAAAGACCAAAGTAGGGAGCTGCAAAAGAGGGCATGTGCAGGGGCCAAAAAGGGTCCACCTGGTTTTGTAAATAAAGTTTTATTTGATCATCTATAACTACATTCAGGCTACAAGGACAAAGTTATGTAGTTTTATAACAGAGACATTTTGGCCTGTGAGGTTTAGAATATTTTAGCTTCTGGCCTTTTATAGAAATAGTTTACTGACCCCTGAACTGCTGAGAAGCAAAAGATGCTGTCTCTTCATGCAACCTACATGACGCACATACACAAACCTAAATATTCATCCACACTGACCTCCAGCTCAAGATTGTTCCATTCCGTATTCTTGGAATAGAAATCATGGTGTCAGAGAAATTGGTGAATGCATCTCTGCCTGAAACCATAACATTGGAACTATAGCGTATTATTTCATGTGTTAGAGAGTTATGAATCATTATTCTGGGAAGACAAAGGGAGGATTGTCCAAAAACCCCTACAGCTTCTCCAGAGCTGTGAAACTAGGTTAGCTGTCAAGTCACTCTGCAAGGTTAATCTGTTGATAGTCTGAGCTTCACTCACTCAATTGTTTCAGATAAGAACATCTTGGACCAGCCAGGTGTGGTGGCATACTACTGTAATCCCAGCCCTTGGGAGGCTGAGGCAGGAGGATCATGAGTTCAAAGCCAGCCTGGTCCACATAGCAAGTTTGAGGCCAGCCTCAGTTACAGAGTGAGAGTTTGTCTGAAAACAAAGAACAGAAAAAAGCAAACAAGCCACAAATAGAACATCCAGGACCATCTTGGGCCTTAACTAGAACCAATCAGTGAATCAAATGAAGTTTCTTGAGTGTTTCTCAGGTGCCTGGCCCTGTGCAAAGCCTTGTGAAGGAAAACTAGGATGCCATGCTGGAGATTCTCCATGGGTCAACTGGACTCAAGCATGAAAATACATGAAACGCTTGGCACTTGACCACAGAATACCCGTAAAGCACACAGACCTGGCCATTGGGACGGTACACATCCAGATGAGCAGAAATCTGAGTAATAGATTTGTTGGGAAGACTTCCAGAAAGAAGACCTGCAAGAATGGGCAGCTTGAGGGCAGGAAGGAAGGTTTCTCAATGGGCTGAAGCCCGCTTTGAGATGAGACTTGTTACGTGCCCTTGAGTCGTGTCAGACTCATAGAGATCTTTGATGGCTGGTTGTTTGGAGATTGTTTTTTGGAAGTGGATTGCTACATTCTTCTCCCATTTTTGTGGTGCTGTGGATCGAACCCAGGTCCTCAGAGTGTGCAGAGCAGGTGTTCTACCAACTGAGCTAAACCTGAGCCCGCACTCCCTGTAGGAGTGAGGCTATTTGTCCTGTTCTTACTGAATCCAACAAGTTCAGCCCAAGCTGCCAAATGGCTGGGATGAAAGCTGAAGCTGTCTTTGTGCTAGACAGGAATGCATCTGGTCGTTTTGGGATGTGCAGGGTCTTCTGTTTCGAGCAGTAAAATCTCATGTGGGCCATAATTTCGGTGAGAAAGAAGGAAATGATTCAAATCCTGAAAAATGTTTTCATCCAGCCACTGGAAGGGAGAGGGAGGGTGAGGAGGAAAGGCAAGAGAAGAGCTAATTTGGTTAAAGCTCCAATCTGGGGGCTGTGGAGGGGTTTGGTTATTTGTTGGCTAGGCTTTTCAGAATAGTAGGGTTTAAATCCCAGGCCTTCCACTAATGAGACACATTAATTATATTATATCTGATCTTTTTAAACATCTTTCTAAGGTAGGTGTTCTTATCTCCTTTCACAGATAAGGAAACTGAAGTTTGGAACTATTAAAGTGATTCACTGAAGGTCACAGGGCTGTATTTTTCTTAAGGCCAGCAGGGTTTCAATTTCCAAACTCTTGGGTCTCTTCCATGTTACCTGATAAGTTTGCTTATCAGGTAATTAGTGAAAGTAGGTGTAGCATGTCAAAATGACACTTGAGGAGAGGGAAAGTGATAAACCATGCTTCCTTTAATTCTCTTGTTTACAAGACTAATTATCAGGTTTTATTTCCTTAACAGGGACAGCAGCCATCATTTAATATGGATTTTAAAACAGTTTTTTGGTAGAGGAACAAAAACAGCAGTGTGTGAAAGTTCTCCTGATTTGTTGCTGTTGGTAATTGAACGTTAAGAAGGATATATAAATGCATATATTGTACCTGTTCATTTTTGAGCCCAAGAAAGTTTTTTCTCACCTTCCTGACCATACAGCTATTTCTTCAGTTCTCACTCTCTTTAGCGTGTTACTTTCAGTCCTTATGGTAGTCCTACCACATGGAAACCTGCTGTGTTCTACAAATAAGAATGCTAAAGCTGACTGTTGTTGCTAGGTGCCATCGAGTCATGTCTGACTCATAGTGACCCTTATAGGGTTTTCAATGGCCGATTGCTTCAGGATTGCCTCGGCAGTAGATTGCCATGTCCTTCTCCCATAAAGCTGGCTGAGGACAAGAAATATTCCCAAAGTTATATGATGGATAAATAACAGAGCCCAGGTGGAACTCAACTCTATCCTGCTCCTGTTTTGAAATGTACTTGGGATTTGTTTTCATCGGGTATGGTAAGATGACAAACACTGAGACAATCTTTGAAAGAAGAGTTTATTACAGTTTCCAAGAAGAGGGGTATGCCATGCCACACAGGGACACACGGGAAAGCACCATATGAGCCAGTGGACAGAAGGGGTGAGGGAAAACCATAGGCAAAAACCTTGATTGTGGTTTTCAAGGAAAGGAACAGACGAGGCAAGATAAGCAGTGGAGCAGGTTTACATCTGGAGAGTTTGAATCATTTCAGTAAGTTCTGGTCTACAGGGATGGTCTCTAGAGCACTGGTGCCTGGTCCTGGTGTGCTTGAAAGCAGGATAGTGTCCTGGATTGTGAGACCCTAGCAAAAGGAGGAAAGTAGGGGCATAATTAGTGGACTCATAATTAGTTGGTTTGCACATCAAAGGTATCAAATGCACAGGCAAGTCATTTACTGTCTCTGGGAATTAACCAACCCTGGGAGGGACAGTCCCTCCCCACCTCCCAGGTCTGCAAGGTCCCAAGATGTCAGGCATCATGAGACATTAAAAAAAAATAAAAAACATGATTAATGCAGTTCCCAACCTCATAATACCTTTTCCAAAGCATTCGCCTGTCTACAACTTTTTAAAATGTAATAACTATTACATTTATAATAAAATGTAATAACCACTACATTTACAATAACTAAAACTAATCGTCCAACTGGTGTTTACTCGCTGTATCCTCAGGTTGGTCAGTCCCATTCTCCCTCGTCAGACTATGAACCTTTAGACGTTTACATACCATTCATTAACAACAGCCAATTGTTCAAAGAGGGCTTATACAGATGTTGGAACCAAGAGGCTCAGATACCTGTAAGTGGCTCTCAAATTGGAGCAGGCACCAGAATCTCCCGAAAGACCACATAAAACATAGATTTCTGAGCTCTATAGAATTTCTGATTCAGCAGGTCTGGGATGGACTGAAATTTGCATTTCTAACCATCTCCCAAATGATGCTGGTGCTGTTGGTGTGTAAACATTTTGGGAACCACTGGCCTATAGCAGCCATTAAATCTCTTTACAGTGTAGTAAAATGAACCAAAGAACCAATAAGATGAAACTGATATAGTGAAACCAATGATGACATTCAAAACACTTGACAACTAGCATGGCATGCCACTGACTAGGTGCTATGGTTCAGGTAAGTGCCCCCCAAAATGTCTTAAAGGCTTAGTTCCTAGTATATGGCACTATTAGGAAGTGGTGAAACCTTTAAGAGGCAGAACCTAGTGAGAGGTCTTCCAGTCATCACGAGAGTGCCCTTGAAGGGAATGGTGGGACCCTAGCCCCTTCCTGTCTCTCCTTTTTGTGTGCTGGCCATCAGTTTGCATCATGTGCTTCGGGCCATGATGTACTGCATTGTCACAGGCCCAAAGTGACAGAGACAATCAATCATAGACTGAAACTCCTAAAACTATGAGCCTAAATAAGCCTTTCCTCTTTTTTTTTCCTCGTGGTACTGGGGAACTGAACCCAGGGCCTCACTCATTCTTTGCAAGTGCTCTACCACTAGGCTGCATGCCCACTCCATTTTTTAAAAATCTTGAGATAGAATCTCACTAAGCTGTACAGGCTGCCTCTGGCCTCAAACTCATAATCCTCCTGCCTCAGCCTCCCAAGTCTCTGAGATTATGGGTGTGTACCACCATGCCCAGCTAGACTTTCCTTTTTTTAAGCTTATTATCTCAAGTATCCTGTTATAATAATGGAAAACTGACTAGCAATAAAAGGGGACTGGCACCAATTTCAGTGGTCCTTACTGTACTGGACACTTCCTCTTAGTAACTGGATCTGGAAAGTCCCAGGAGAAGGGCCAGTGTAGTTGAGGCTGCAGGTGAGTGGAAGGTAGAGCAGCCGCTCTCCACAGTATGTAAGGAGGTATTTTGATACCTAACAACAGCTGCAGCAACACTGATAGGAACCAAATTGAACTGCAGACCTGAGTCAAAATTCAAATAGACTTTTGATGGTGCTTTAAACCCTTCAGTAACTGCTGTCAGCTTTTAGGGAAAATGTTAAACTGTGTCACATGGAGTTCCTACATGATCAAGCTCATGACATCCTCCAGGTTCACCATAGGACAGCCCCTCAGTTTACATCCTACACATAGGCATTCTACACCCCTTCAAGTTTCCAAATGTCCTAGGCTTCACCCACCCCAAGCGCCCTTAGAAAAGATTTTTCCTTTTGCCAGGAAAACCACTTCCTCAGGAAACTCAGATTGATCTTTAATGAGTCAGCTCAGATTTTACCTCCTTAGGATAATCTTCCCGACCTCTGTTCTTATCAAGGTCCTGGGGTAACCTATCATACTGCTGAGAATGTATTACAATAGTCTCATTATAGAAAGCTGTCCCCATTGGACTACATGTAAGTTGAGTACATTTACCATATCTCATCAATTTTCAGAAAGGCTCTTT
>VMDO01027001.1:0-16902 GCA_007922755.1 Pedetes capensis
TTGCAGTACTAGGGGTTGAATCCAGGGCCTCGCGCTTGCATGATTTACAAGTCCTGTAACACTGAGCTGCACCCCTAGTGCATTTATTTTAGGTTTTGAGACAGGGTCTTGCTAAATTACACAGACTGCCTCTAGTCTCGAACTTGTGATCCTCCTGCCTCTGCCTTCCAAGTCATTGGGATTACAGGTGTACACTACTGTGCCAAACTAGTAGAAAAGAATTTTAAAATAAAAAATATAATAGATCATTTGAAAATATTTTCTTTTTGAAAATATGTAAATATGAATATACCGTATATGCTGCCCATTTGCTAGTCTAATGGGCACACTTTCAGCACTTTTAGAAGCCTACAAAATTAAGTATGGATTAGAATTGTGTGTGAGTTGGAGTCAGGGGGAGAGCTCTCAACCCAGCTCTCTGCTGTGAATTCAGTCTGTATGCAATTCTAATCCACAACTGATTTTGTAGCTCTCTAAAACTGTTGGAAATGTGCTGATTAGATTGGAGAGTATATGGTAATTGGTGCCTTGAAAATTTACCAAATTTTAAACAGAACAATGAATTCATGTTGGAAAGGTGTAAGTGAAGAGGAGATTTAGAATTTTGAAGCTTCTTTCTTTTTTTGGCCTTTCACTTCTGCTCAGTACTTCATTTCAATATTGAGACCCTCAAACTTAAACAGCAGTCATATTTCTTATTTTTTCATTATTTTAACTAGTTTACTAAATTTTGGTTTGCTGGAGATATAAGACACTATTTCTTATCCTTTGGAAATGTTGAGTGCAGATTCTGTTATTTTCTGATAGTTTTAATTATTAAAAATAATTCAGACTATACATGATGGTATGGAAGAAGGACATGGTAATCCACTCCCAAGGCAATCCCAAAATAGCCATTGAAAACCCTATGAGGGTCGCTATGAGTTGGACACAACTTGACGGCACCTACCAACAACAACATACATGATGGTACACTCCTGTAATCCTAGCACTTGGGTAGCTGAGGCAGGAGGGTCACAAGTTCAAAACCAGACTTGGTTACATAACAATTCCAAGGCCAGCTTGACCTACATAATGAGACCTTGCCTCAAAATTGAATTAAATTAAAAAAAAAATCTAGCATCATTTAAAAATGCAAACTCATATTATATTCAAAGTTTGCCCTGAGCATTCCCAGCTGTGGGCTAGACCTGTTATTTTGGCTAGTGGAAGTGTGAGTGCAGGTTTGTTGATAGGGTTGGTGGTGAGGCTAGAGTTTGGGGTTTCCTGTGGAAATAGTATTACATTTTATTTCTCCTCTCCATAGCTGCTTGAGGGCAGAGAGACGCCATAGGTGAGAACAAGTTCTTACCTCGCTGGAGGCTGATGAGTGATAGGGGAAGCACTTTTCATCTCCTTCCCTTCTCTTTCCCCCTTTTGCTTTCTTTCTCTTTTTGACCTAGTTCACTTATTTAGTATAAAAATCTACATAATCATTTTTAAAGTGCACTTTTTAGTAAGAACACATGAGAACTACGCAATTGGAGTTTTAAGTACATAGTACACAATTGTAGACTTAATAGGTACAATGTTGCACAGATCTCTAGAGCTTATACATCTTCAAATAAAATTTATTCTCATTGATTTATAGTTTCCCATTTCCCCCTGCCCTCAGGCCTGATACCAACATATTTTTTTCTTTCTTTTCTTTTTTTCTTCTCTCTCTGTCTCTCTCTCTCTGTTTCCCCCCTCTCTCTCCCCCTCCCTCATCTCTCTCTCTCTCTCTCTCTCTCTCTCTCCCTCTTTCTCTCTCTCTCTTTCTCTCTCTCTTCTTTCTTTTTTTCCAGCACTTGGGGAATAAATCCCAGGTCTTCATGAATGCTATGAAAGTACTCCACCACTGAGCTTTACTCCCAACCTCTCCTTTTCTTTTCTTTTCTTTTTTTTCTTTTTTCTTTTTATTTTGAGACAAAGTCTTGCTAAGTTGTGTAGGCTGCCTCTGGCCTTGAATCTGTTATCCTCCTGCCTCTCCCTTGCAAGTCACTGGAATTATTATGATGTCCTATGGTGACCTGCTCACCACTCACTTTTGATTTTATTATTTTGATTATTTTAGATGCTTCCTTAAAGTGGAATTATATACTATGTGTCTTAGCACTTGTCACTTAGTATAATGTCAGAATTCACCCATGTTGTCCTATATGGCAGAATTTCCTTCTTTTCAAAAGCTAAATAGTATTCCATAATATGTATGTACCATCTGTTCCTTTCCATTCATCTTCCAATGGAAACAAAATGCCTTTTCCATTTACTTGTGTCTAAATGTCTTTCATCAATGTGGTATGGTTCTCAATGTATGTCTTTTACCTCCTCAGTTAAGTTTATTCCTAGCTATTTTGTTCTTTTCTGTGCTATTGTAAATGGGACTGTTTTCTTAATTTCCTTCTCAGATAGTTTATTGTTAATATATGGAAATACAATTTATTTTTCTATGTTGATTTTATATCCCGCCACTTTATTGAATTTGTTTATAATTTAACATTTTTAATGGAGTCATGAAGGTTTTCTATATATTTTTATTGTTTGAAAATGGACAATTTTTGCTACTTTCTTTCCAATTTGGAAGGCTTATATTCTTTTTCTTGCCCAATCGTTCTGGCTAGGAGTTTTAGTGCTTGTTGAATAGAAGTTGTAAGAGTGAGTATCTTTGTTCTTTCATGATCTCTCAATTTCTTATCATTAATATATTAGCTGCAGTCTTTTTATATATGGCCTTTATTGTGTTAATATACTTTCCTTCTATTTCTAGTGTATTGAGTGTTTTAGTAAAATGTGGAATTTCGTCAAATGCTTTTTCTGCTTCTATTGAGATAGACATGTGATTTTTATCCTTTATTCTGTTTACATTAATTGATTTTCATATGTTGAACCATCTCTTCACTCCAGAAATAAATCTCACTTGATCATTGTGTATGATATTTTTAATATGTTGTTGGATTTGGTTTACTAGTATAATTTTTAAGATTTTTGCTCCTATATTTAGCAGGGATATTGGCTAATAGTTTTCTTTTCCTATGGCCTCTTCCTCTGGCTTTGTTATTAGGGTAATTCTGGCCTCATAAAATGAATCTCAAATTACTTTTTCCTCTAAAATTTTTAGAAGAGTTTGACAAAGTTTGACATTAATTCTTTAAATGTTTAGTAGTAATCACCAGTGAAGCCATTTGGTCCTGTGTTTTTCTTTGTTGGGAGTTTTCTGGTTACTGCTTCAACCTCAGTACTAATTGAAGGTCTGATCAGACTTTATTATTTCCTCAGGACTCAATCTTAGTAAGTTATATATTTCCAGTAATTTACCATTTCTTTCAGATTATCCAGTTTGGTGGTATATAGTTATTCATAGTTGTCACCTACAGTCCTTTTGGTTTCTGCGGCATCAGTTGTAACAGAGCCATATATTTGACTTCACTGTTGTTCAGACCGGCTCCATCTTCTGTTGATCATGGCTGGCATGTGGTTCCCAAGTCCCTAGTGTGTCTGATTTCCTTGAGCAAAATTCAGTTTCAGACCACATCTTCTTTGACAAGAACCCCTTCAGAAAACTTCAGCCATAGAATCCTTTGAAAATTTGTATGGAGAAAAATCTTCAATCAAAACTCTTTTACTAGGAGAGATGTCTTCTTGCTTGGCTCAGTGACTACTGAGAACACCTATGGCATATGCTTACTATATGACTTGTTTTGCTTCACTAAGAGGTACAGCCACTCAAACTGCTTTATCTACTTCCCCATCTCCAAAGTCCTGGAAGCCATCTACTATCCCTAAACATACCCATAACTGCCATTCTAACATTTTTGCTTTGAATTGGATAAGGCACTCTGTTATTCTATTTTTTCCACCATTGGATCAGACTTATTTAACAAGTCTCCAGCTTTTATGACTCTTTAGGAATAAACACTCTGTCTGTTGATGTACATCCCCACACGTTAGGATATACATTAAGAGATTCAGAAAAACTCTCACTATCATTGTCTGTGGAAGTAGCCTCCAGGATTCATACAGCTTATATTGCTAAACAAATATCTACCTAAAACATCATTTTATATAGCTGCCGGTAACTTTTACAAATGGTTCAGTTGGAAATCCCTTCCTGAGAAAGGAAGACAATATTACCTACCACAAACATGACTCTTTCCTCAAGGGAACAAGCCTCAGATAGATTACTTCAAGCCCCTTCTCCATTAATTCTCTCCCTATACACTTGAGAGGCCAGAGGGAGGGAGGAGTAGGGAATCTTAGAAGTAGGGCTGCATCTGGGGCATCACGTTTGCTCTTCACCACAGCTCTCTGACTACTCTTAATAAAGGGAACTTAAGGTAGGTTTCGGACAAATCTTTCAGATATTTCAGCTTTAGGATTTACCTAGATTTCTAGGTAAAGAAAAAGTGACACTTTACAATCTCCTACACTATTTAAAAAATATTTTCACTGGTTACATGAGAGGGCATAAATATTGCTAGTTAATCATGCTTCTTTTTAAAGTTCTTATTGTTAGTTGCTTTCAAGTCAGGGCTGACTCATAGCTACCCTATGTACAACAGAACAAAACACTCCCCAACTCTATGCCAGGGACATGATACTTTTTATGTTTAAGTCCATTATTGCAGCCACTGTGTCAGTCCATCTAGTTGAGGGTCTTCCTTTTGTTTTTTGTTGACCCCCCCAACTCTCCCAAACAAGATGGATGTCTTTCTCCAGAAATTGGTCCTTCCTGAAAACATGTCCAAAATATGTAAGACATAGATAGTCTCACCATCTTTGCTTCCAAGAAGCCCTCTGGTTTTACTTCTTCTAGGATGGATTTGTTGTTTCCTTTAGCAGTCCATGGTATATTCAATATTCTTCTCCAGCACCATAAATCAAAAGCATTAATTCTTTTTCTGTTTCCCTTATTCAATATCCAGCTTTTACAAGCATATGATGTAACTAAAAATACTATGACATGCGTCAGAAGCATCTTAGGGGAAGTATAAGTGCTAATACTATAAAAAGAGAACTTCAGAAGGTTTCAAGAATGCTATTATTGTCATTACTAACTGAGGATAGAATGTAATGCCAGTGCATTCTATGGAGCCAAATTTGTCACTGAGCACAATATAACAAGGGGAGCAGACATATAAGTGCCAAGGCAGCCATGGGGATGACAACTTTTATTATAATAGGCTTTTAAGCTTTTAAGCATCATATCCACACATTGTAAAATGGGAAGTAAGGAAATATTTTTTAATAATATTTATTAGCTATTTAGTTAACTATATCCTCTCCTAATAATTGTTTGTTTTAATGATATTTTTTGGTATTTAGAGATCACTAATTTAAAGCCTTAGTTTTAGGTATTCCTGTTACTGTTAGATGACATGGCATTGAGTCTGACTAGTAGTGACCCTATGTACAACACAATGAAAGAAGCACTACATCTGACTGTGCTTCTCTGCTATACATAGAGTTTCCAATGGAAGATTGTTCAGGAGTGAGATGCCACAATTTTCTCCCATTTTTGTGGTGCTGGGGTTCAAGTCCAAGGCCTCAGAGCAGATGGAGCAACCACTCTACCAACTGAGTTAGAATACGCAACAATTGAATTTAATTTCCTAATTTAGATTCTAACATTGCATACAACACTGAAAATTCTTGTTTAGTTTACATTAACTGAGTATTTCCTCAACAATAAAGTCTTAGGATTGCATGTATTTGAATGGATAAAACTCAACACAATGAACATCCTGATATCAGGACTCTCTCATCAATTAAGACTCAGAAAACTAAGAGACCAGCCAGTCATTATTAGCTGCCCATGGCAAATAGTTTGAGATAAATTTGGAGAGGGCACATTCTATTCACCATAAGAAAGTTATGGAGTCTTGGTGATTGGTACCTTTGACTCAGTGAAATCTTTTCTGACTTCCCTTTTTCAAGAGTTTTCCCCAAATACTTCTAGAGAAACATTGGACAGGAAGTCATTTTACGTCTCTTAATCTTAGTCTACACTTTAAAAAAAATTTTAATGGTACTGGAGTGCTGAATCCAGGATATTGTGAATATTTGAATGTACTTTACCACCAAGATGCACCCTCAACCCACTTCTTCAATTTTTATCTTGAGACAGGGTCTTGCTAACTTACGCAGGCTGCCTCTGGGTTTGAACTTGCAATTTTCCTCCTCCACCTCCTAAGTCTCTGGGACTATAGGCATAGGTTACTGCACCTAGCCTAGTTCACACTTTTTAATGACCTGACCATCTTGGCATTTTGTGATTTTACTATCTCCATTTATTAATATTGATCCTCTGAATTGTATTTTCAAATTTCAGCATTTGTGGAAATAGCTTTTATAAGGTTGACTCAGTTGGATATTATTTATAAAGCTCAAAAGAAAATGTCTTACACATCATATGCCCATTTTAAAATGAAATAAATGAATAAATGAATTTTAAAATGAATAAAAGGAAAGATAATTCATGGAGTGACTATACAAAGGCATTTGACTGTGAGGAAATCAAAAGACAAATTGCATTGAAAAAAGCTATTGCAAAAGACTTCTCTTTTTGAAGGGGGAGAGGATGATCTCAATGTAAACAGCGCAACCTCATGAGTACATTGGAAAAATAGGGGACTATAATCCAAATATGCATTTGAATCTTACTACATATTAGCCATATGGCTTTGTAAACTTCATGGGTTAATGAAAATGTAGCCAGAAGAATGCATAATGGAAAAAAACCAATGCTATATTACTCTGTGCTCCATCATCATTTACCAATAAAGGGATATAAAAAAGAAGTATTGAACAGTAAATTGTCACATTGAAGATGATGGTACACATGATTCATGCCATGGTATTTACAGTTGCATCATATGCTTGTGAATGTTGGACAGTGAATAAGGAGGACAGGAGAATTGGTGCTTTTGAATTATGGTGCTGGAGAGGAATATTTAACATACAGTGGACTGCCAAAAGAGCTAACAAATCCACCCTAGAAGATGTACAACCAGAGTGTTCCTTGGAAGCAAGGATGGATAGACCTCATCTGATGTATTTTGGACATGCTGTCAGGAGGGACCAATCCCTGAAGAAGAACATCATGTTTGGGAGAGTGGAGGGTCAATGAAAAAAGGAAAACCCTCAACTAGGTGGATTGACACAGTCTGCAACAATGGGTTTAAGTATATTAAGGATTGTGTGCAAGGAACAGCATCTGGGAGTGTTTTGTTCTGTTGTCCATAGGGTCACTGTGAGATGGACCCAACTTGAAGGCACCTAACAACAACAATTCATGGATAGATAAGCGTGAATCTGTAGATGATACTGTGGATCACACCATTGAATTGTGTTATTATTTTGGTATACTATGAGATAGCATCATACCATAAATTGGTTTTTGTTTTACTAGTTTTGTAGATTTCTTTCTTAAAATGCACAAGATGGAAAGTATCAGCAATGATAGTCATGGTCATTGTTGTTAGGTGGCTTCAAGTTAGATCTGACTCATAGCAACCCTAAGTAGAGCGGAAGGAAACACTACCCACCACTGTACCATGCACAAGATATTTTTATGTTTGATCTCTTTTTTTACAGCTACTATGTTTCTTCTCATTTTGAGTCATGCAACATCAGCAAGTGGAGGTCCTAGGGGCTTTACTCTATTCACATTTCTAAGGTCAACTCTAATCTGAGGAGGTGACTCTCAGTTGATTCTTTAATGTCTTCCAACCTGGGGGGTTCATTTTCCAGCACTATATTTGATAGTGCTTCTCTGCTATTCATAGGATTTTCAACGGTTAGTTGTCTTGGGAGTAGGTTGCCAGGTCTGTCTTAGTCTGGAAGCTCAGCTGAAACCTGTCCATTATAGGTGGCCCTGCTGGTATCTGAAATACCAGTGGCATAGCTTTCAGCTTCACAACAACATGCAAACCCCCACAGCATGACAAGCTGACTGACAAGTTGGCAGATAGTTAAAGACCTAGGTAAAATAAAGAGATGAATTAGAATATGTATTTCAGTGTGTGGGCATCTGATATTATCAGTGGATCATGTAGTTTGTCACAGGGAAGAAAAGTTGACTAATAAGGTCTAACATAAAACAGCTGATTTCTAGTATCAAACTTAAATTTTCTCATAAGAAATTCGAACTAAGGAGTAGAGTTTGAAAAACTCGTGTGATTTCTTAGGCTATCATAATGAAATTAATTAAAAGATTGTCACTTATAGATATATTTTATTAGTATTCCTAGTTAGCCAATTTGGTAAATATACATTTGATTCCTATTTATTAAGTAGCAATATCCTCCTTATTCCATTTCTAAATGTCATCAATAGCAGAATTGTTTAGTCCTACTTTGAAATCAAATACAAGTAGTTTAAAATGGTTAGAATTATTCCCATGCTGCTTTATAGCACTTAGGTCTTATTAGAGACACCTGTTGTAGAAAGTAGTCTATTTACTGAATCAGGCCTACCTACTTATCATGCTGTATTCTTCTCCATAAAGGACATATTTTGACCAGTAAATCTTATCGGTGGTGTTACTTAGCTTTTGTACATTGTGTTCTTTGTTTTTTGCTGGTTCATTTCATCTCTATGCTGAGATTTCCATTTATTTACTGACTCATCTATAAGCAACTATGAGAGGATGACTAAAAGCATTTTGCACAATTGTTTAAAATCTCAAAATTGTAAACAAACATTTTCTAGAATTTTCAAATCAAGAATACGTAATTTTATGTAATTTTTTCTTTATACCTTTCTGCCTTTCTATTAAATGGCTACTTTTTAAACCAAGTTAAATATTAGCAATTAGTTATAATTAGGAACTTTACTGCTAACTTGACTTTCAGTTAAAAATCAATGGTTAAATATAATTACTAATATAGACAAAATTATATGGGTTTGAAAACTTCACTGCTCGTCATTTTTATGTTCTTTCATTTGAAGTAGAAGTGCAGTCATGCCTTTTAAAAATGAAGCAAAGGCAGCAAAGGATATAAAAGCTGTTGATATGTAAGTACAGATTAGCCTTCACTCTGACAATGCAGCTTTCCATCTTTGGGTTAGATTTCAAGTGGCAATGTGTTTGTTCCTCCAGCTTTCTGACATCATAAAATGATCATGTCTGTTGACTAGAGATTGATTGAAGAGAATTTCAACTAGAAAATACAACATCCCCAGTTGCAAATGGAGATTCGTGTCATTTTTGGAGGCAGTAAACTCATTGCTGTTACACTGAGCCTATGCAGCAGAAAAATAAGATTGAAAATTTCAGTTCCAATTTAAAATAATGGTTTATATTCATACCATGTGGGCCTCTGGAAGTGTCAATTTACACTCAAATACTCCTAGACAATTGGGATGACGCATTGAATCAACTGAGTTTTTTAGTTCTGATTTTAAACATGTTTCCCTCTACTTTTGTCCCAGCATAAGCTGTTAAGCCATTTCAGGGGTATTTGGGGAGGAACTGTGGCTGTGGTACCACAGGACAGTGTGATCCATTTAAGAATTACCCAGTATGACAGTAATTTAGATGGGGTTTGAACCTTTTTGTTAAAGTTGAAGAGTTCCTGTTCTTCACCTTGTTTTGAAAATATCAGTCGCTGACACTTCCTTCAAGATCAGTACAGTACTTGTTCTAACTTTCCAACTGTTTGCACCTCATTTCCTTGGACACATCACTCATACCACTAACACGCTATGATTTGCTCTGGCAAAAGACATGTAAAGGTGCCATGCATCAGTCCCCATTTCTCTTTAATTGTGAATTTTATCACCTCACTTGGCTTAATTGTTGAACTCTTGATTCTTTATCTTATTCCTGGCCTCTGATTATGTTCATCCATTTGACTTCACAATTCATATCTGTTTTCCAGATTTCTTACAACTTTTTGATATTAATGCCATTTGGATAATTTTGATAATATTGGCATTTGAGTTATGCTTTTTGCAAAATAGTATACAGGGATTGACATGGAGGCTTTGTAGTTAATCTCTCTGGCTCTGAGCTCAGCTTTGCTATTTTTGTCAACTGCGATATATTTCTATATTTTGTATATATACTCTTTGCCATAACTCTAGGGATGTAAAGATGTATTAAGATATGAGAATGGGTGAATCAAAGAATTCTTACAGAGAAAATTGAAACTTTCTTTAGACCAACTCATTATATTGGTATTGTTGTTGTTGTTGTTAAGTGCCATCGAGTTGGTATCCAACTCATAGCGACCCTCAAAGGGTTTTCAATGGCTGATTTTTTTAGGATTGCCTTGGGAGTGGATTGCCAGGCCCTTCTCCCATTTTTGTGGTGCTGGGAATTGAACTCCGGACCTCAGAGACTGCAGTGTAGCACTCTAGCAACTGAGCTAAATCCCAGCCCATTCGTATTGTTAGCTGCCATCAGTTCGGGTCTAACTCATAGTGACCCTATGTACAACAGAACACAACACTCCCTGACACTGTACTATGCCCAGCAATATGCCAGTGCTTCTCTGCTATTCACTGTGCTATGGCAATGGGCTTTGGACACCACCTGCTTTTATCCTAATGCAGATGCTTCAGCTCTGTCTTCAGATTTCAAAGCTTGTTAAAAATGTTTTTAGGAGGAGGCAATCACCAACAGGACCCTTCTGATGGACATTGTGCTGGCCAGTGTCTGTTGGGGACAGTATTTCTGGGAACATCCAGGAAATGGTCCTTGAGCCTCTTTTTTAGGGGAGTAGCTTCCCTTTGGGCTGCTCATTTTCCAGGGCAATACTAGGACTTCATTTTTTTTTCTTTGTGTTTCTCTTTATATTGTCCTCTTGATCCATCCCTTAAAACAATACTTATTATCATACCCATATTTTACTTAGGGGGTTGGGGTTTAGCTTAGTTAGTAGAGCACTGTTCTGTGCTGTCTGAGGCCCTGGGTTCAATCTCCAGCACCACAAAAATGGGAGAACAACGTGGCAATCCACTCCTGAAGCAGTGCCAAAACAATCAGCCCTTGAAAACCCTGTGAGGGTTGCTATGAGTCAGACCTGACTCCATGGCACCGAACAACAACAACATATTTTATTGTTATATCTATATTTTTTCAAGTAGTTCATGGATCCTTAATGAACCTAAAACACCAAAGGAGAAAACTTGACATTTATATTTGCTTACGGAAAGAAACTAAGGACAATGGAATGGGACTAGCTTTCTATTTCGAAGCAAAATACTTATTTTTTGGAAAAATCTATTTAGTCTTTTGTTTACACATTTTTATAAGTTTTAACCATGATTAATGTTTGCAGTGCTGGAGGTTCCCTCTGTAACAAAGAAAAGTTTTCTAACTAAAACTTATAAAAGACTGTACACTCTTTTTTTTCCCCCCTTAATGATCAGGACTGCTTTTCCATTGTAACTCTAGGCACACTGACATCCCTGAGCCCTAGTTTGAGGCTTTACAATATAAGTGCCCACCTGAAAAACACAAAACAATAACTTATTTAAACTGCTTGCCTTTTTGAGAATTGAAATTATTCAAACCTGCATCTGCTCTCAGGAGTCATTTCATTGCACAGATACAAAGATTTTTTTGTTTCTCATTCAAGTAACTTTTAACAAAGAGGTATATAATTCTCCAAATGCATGTATCTAACCCCAAAAGCAATCCTGAAGGAATCCCAAAGCAATCGGCCATTTAAAACCCTATGAGGGTCACTATGAGTTGGATCCAACCCTATAAGGCCAAACAACAATAACAATCAAAAAAAAAAAAAAACTTATTTGGGGAAGAAAGGGCAAGAAAATGTGCAAGCTGACATCTTGGCATTTTACAGATGGAAATATGTTTCCTTTTCAACTCAGTTTTTGGTGCCTTATATAGACATAGTCATTTACTTTATTTTAATATTCTGAGATGTAAGTTTTCCTTGGCATGTCCTGTTCCAGCAAATCAAATTGTTTTCACGGGTATTACCAAACTCTAAGCAGAAAGGATTGAAATATAATGTTCAAAGAAGAATTCATTCTGAGTGTATTCATATTCTATACTTATTATAGGAAGAATAAGGAATCTTGGCATTTGTATCTATATAAGTAAACAATCTCCAAGTATAAAACCAAAACAAACCTGCAAAGATTGAGCAACATTCACAAAATGGTAATAGGTGTTTCCATTTAATAATCAGAAGTGTCAAATATCAGAACCTCTCAGAAAAAATTGTTGACTTCTAGTTAATGCAATAATTAATTATAACAATTTAAGAACAATTGTAAACAATACATTAATAATTTGAGTAATTAGGAGTGTGGAATATAACAAGTTCAGGTGTTTGTGGTGATTGTTTATTCTCAGTAATTAATATATCAAACAGCAGAATGATTTGTATGGCAAGGCAGGGAGTATAGGTTATATCTAGACTAGCATTGTAGAGGCTGGCAATAGTGAAGCAGTATAAATTTAATCAGATTCTGTTGGATTCTGCTTTGCTCCTAGTTAAGGTGCTGAAGGTAATCTCTTGGCCTGAGCAATCATTTGATGCTCCTTTCCTCATTTGCCTACTTTTGATTCTTTAAGATCACTGTGGACATTCTGTTCTCAATCTAAATTGGCACTGTGGCATGACATCAGGAGGTACTTTATGCTCCTCTATTCACATAGATCAGATTAAGCTTCCCATGAATTTATCAAAAAGAGAAAATGCATTTGTTTTGTGTTCCAGTTCTAAATAATGATATTTATGTTCTTTTTTAATTTTTAAGGGTTTTCTTTAGTTTTGAGATCATAATTTATTGTAACTATCTCACCCTTTCACTTTGAGTTGTAGGCAAAATCATTTTCATGATGTTCTTCTGAAAATAAAAGGGATCCTTGCCTCACCAGTTGGAAGCTCAAATTCCAACTTAGTTGTTTCTTATATCTATTCTGTTATTCCCCAAAAGGGAAATGAGGAATTCTTTAAGAATGATAAATACTCACCATATGATGTTCTCAAAGTATTCTAAACAAAGTTTATATAATTTAATGCCCTAGAAAATAACATTTATGACTATCATAAGGGAATATAACCCAAATATGGATTTGCATGTTACTACAAAGTAGTCAAAAGGGTTCATAAACCTTGTAAGTTGATGAAAGTGTAACCAAAATGATGTAATAGTTGTATAATGGAAAAAGCCAATGCTGTATTACTCTGTACCCCTGCATCATTTACCAATAAAGGGAGGAAAAAAATATATTTACATTTAACAAATTATAACACTTACTTTAAAAAAAGAAAAGAACATTTATGACTATAAAGAAAACTGAAAGCAAAACAAAAAAGCAACAACAAAACTACTTATAAAAATCTTTATAAAATAATTTTAGTTGACTATGCTTCGTGCCTTGATTTCTATTTAAAAGCAGAAAACTATTTCTAGGTTTCGTTTTATCATGTTCATCCTCTTTTGTTGTATTTGACTCTCATACTCTTTTTTGCTTGATTGTTTAGCTGACTTCTTCAAAATTTGTTTTGATTTTAACTACAAATTTCTTGATGTTATTATGTATGCCTTCACACATTTGTTGATTATAGATATACAGTTTCCTATTTCTTCCAACTGAAACCCGAAATTTAAACAATTATAAAAGCCCTGTTTAATTCAGCTCATTTTAAAGTTGATTTCTTTGAGAAATGATTGGATGTATTATATATTTCTACAAATATAAAACATTGACACATTTTTACATATGCACATTCAATAGATAGGCTCTTAAAATGAAGGCAACAACAACAAAACCCAGTGCCTGGCATGGTAACACACAGTTGAAATCTCAGCATTCAGGGGGCTGAGGCAGGATGGTCCTGAGTTTGAGGCCAGCATGGCCTACGTAGTTAGACCCTGTCTCAAAACAAAACAAAAAACCAAATACAAAGAATGCAAACACACACACACACACACACACACACACAAAACAAGTACAAAAGACTGTCACAGACAATGGAAGAAGCAGTGAACACTGTTTTACATCATCTGTGGTATTGTAAGTAATAAAAGCAACTGCTCTGCCACTGGCAATCCAAAATGCATTGAAACTTCATCTTGATTTTACATGTACTCTTTTACTTTAATTGATAAGAGTCCCTGATTTACTTTTCCAGCTATATCCATAGTTACACGTGTGTACTTTCAGAGACATCACCTAACACATCTCTGGAGGTAGGTAAAAGAGCTCATGCACTTAAATACAATGGAGTCATATTTCATAAGTACATAAAACTATCGGGCTAACCTCTTAGAGTACAAGTTCAGATTATACTAGGCTGGACTAGATGTAATAGGGTTCATGTCATGCTCTGGAGATAGAGGTATATTATAATCCACACAACACAAAGTATTTCATTGTGCTTCATTCATTCATGTGACAAATTCACTTTTCAGAACACTCCTGGTCAAACAAAATATTGTCTCAGGGAATTCAAAGTAACAAAGCTAACATTTTAATATTCTATTTCTATATTTTAAAATGAAAAAGATATCTTTTCAGTGATGCATCATTGTTTCTATTTAATTAAAACAATCAAAAACAGTACAGCACTTTGGAAATTTCAGTCACCTCCCCCATTACGGTCTCATGACCCCCCCTTCCCAGGGAAGTAAACATAAGCAATGTACAATGACATGCATGCCTAGAAATATAATGAAGCCCATTAAGTCATGCACTAAAAATTACTAATAAAAGGATTACTGGATAAAAAGAAAATATCAGTCACATGGTAATGAAACTAGTAATCAAGAACCATAGCTACATATTTTCCAGAATTAATTTGTTCAAATAGAACATTTGGGATTTTTTCAAATAATTCATGTTTTTATTATAGTTATTTAAAAATAAGAAATAAAAAATAGAATCTTTATGCTATTACACAGGCAATAGAGGATATGTAAAATTTATTTTGGAGCTGGGTATGGTAGCACATATGTGTAATCCCTGTATGTGGGAGACAGAAACAGAAGGATCATGAGTTTGAGGCCAGTTACATAGGAAAATCCTATCTTAAATCAACAACAATAACTACAACAACAAAAATATTTTGAGAAGAATAGCAGCAGTTATAATGTTAGAATTAGTGAGAAGTGAGGGAGGTGAGGAGGGATCATAGTGACTATTGATGATACTAACTAGGCCTTTTATGATCATCCTGTTCTCAGTCTTTTATGCAGATTCATCCATTCAATCTGCAAAAAAAAGTCATCTGAAGTAAGTTATTATTGATCTATTTTCCTAGATGGGGAAACTGAAGCTCAGGGAAATATATTTAGTAAGTTACATATCAAACTTTATTCCTAATCTTATTCCAAGCCCTAATATTAATTTACAGGTTTTCAAAATCCATAAATCCAATTGTCTTTTAAGTTATGAAGGATGACTGTGCTATTGGAAGCTAGATAATTATCATGACATAAAAAGGCAGATACATCTTCCTATTTAAGTATAAACCAAACCAACAACATATATAACCATTTTAAATATATGTAATCAGCTAAAATGCTTTGAGCAACACCTGACACATGGTACATACTTAAATCTCATCATTATACATCTTGTTTTACATTTCTAAGTAAGGTTAACTGGAGATGCAAGCCTAGAAATCATGGAAAAGGAGACAAAATATACAGAAATGGATTTTCAGGCAGTAGTTTGTATTATGTAATTCTCAAAAATGCACAAAAGATGAAAGTGCAAATGTACTTCATTACATTTTACCATTGTTTCCTAATGCATATTAAATTGTGAGATTAGATTATCTCAAGAGTGTACAGTAAGGCATCATTAATATTTGATTCATGTGGAATACTAGATTAAATAATGTGATATATATCTAAAGTATAAAGTATATTTAAGGTGCATGTTAGGCACATGCTTGAATTAAAGGAGATTAAAATCAAATGAAATAGTTAATCATAATTTAAAAGCAAAATGAAATTATCATACAAATGATACACACAAAAATTGTATGAGGTGAGAGGAGAGATGGGCCATTTATGGTTTAAGTGACCAGGGACAGATTAATGGAGGAGGCATTTAAAATCATTCTTGAAAAAATAGTACTGTTTTGATAATTAAGAAAGAAAGAATGGTCTGCAAGGCACAAGCAACACAATGTAAACTTTTCCTACAGAGAAACATGAATGCAAAAACTAAGTGAACCATGTAATTCCTCTTGGGGCATTTTATATGATATTCAAAAGAGTGTTTAAGACCTTGAAGTCATGTTACTAATTTTTAATTTTATTTCGTAATCAGTAGGAAATCATTGTAGTTTTCCATCAAGGAAGTAACACAAGTAAACAGGATGTTTAGAATATTGTTTATCTATCCCTGATTTATATGTGCAGAGGGGACTAGAAGAGAAAAAACAGCCAGTGGCAATTCCATTGTGGTAGGGACTGATTTCAGTAAGACTAAACAGAACCATGGGTGGATGAAAAAAAATGTATATCATGACTGATATGACGTATAAAATTGATTTGAAAAATGTAGACAAGAAGAAAAGGCTGGAGGCCAGAGGCAAAACCCATTTTTAAACCAGATAAGCTTTATGTCTTACACTTTGGTTCTGTTTCACAGTGTTTGGCCACTGGAAATGTTCTAGTTTGGCAGTAACTAGATCAGGATTTAAGCACAACAATGATGTTTGAAGCCAGGGAATGGTTGGAACCCAAGACAGAGAAAGACAATTCAGAAACTAAGAATAAAACCATGGGAAGAATTAGGGAAACCAAAAATGAAGAGACAGAACCAACTTTCATGACAAAAAGAGAGGAAACAGTAGTGATAGTGGGCAGCAGAAGTCAAAAAGGAGAGCTTCGAAAAAGAGGTGGATTTAGAAGAGGTCATTAGACCTGAATGCCAATGCC
>VMDO01027002.1:0-25869 GCA_007922755.1 Pedetes capensis
AACCTGAAATAGGGTATATTTTCTCCACACATATATCTAAGACTATATCTACTTGGCAAATAAGGAAACAAGAATTTGTAAAAATTAGTAAATAATTTGGAAATCAGGTAAGAAATGTCATATTTTTGAGTACATAAAGGGATTTTATCAGCCTCCATACAATATGATTGAGTTATTTCATTCTCAGCTTATTAAAGCCAATAATTATACAGTCACTTTGAAATAAACATTATAATGTATGCATAGACACTTTCATTTCAGAATTAATAAATGTAGCCATTACTTCAAAATCCTGCTTTATCCTTCAAGGAATATATTAGGCAGTTCCTTGACATTTTATTGCTGTCACATATGTGTGCGCACACACACCCTCACACACAAAAGCAAATGAGTATTGACAAAGCAGATTATCTCTCAAGATTTGAGAAGATGAAATATCTACGAATGCAAAATAAAAAATGGAAAGCAGAATTTATAACTTCCTATTGTTTAGATTAACTGAAACTCAATGTACATAATCAATAATACTGAGATGTCTTTTGTTTTGTTTAGTTTTTATGAGACAGGGTCTTACTGTGTAGCCCAGGCTGGTCTGGAACTCACTCACTCTACTCATTATGTACCTAGGCTGACCACAAACTTGCATCTATCCTCCTTGCTCCGCCCCCCAAACTCTGGGATTACACATGTGTATCACTACAACCAGCTACAGATTCTTTATAAATCTCAAAATTAAAGAAGCAAATCAAACCAGCTGCAATTCCAACAGAAAAAAGTATAGCTAAAAGTTATTTAAGTGTGTGATCTCTGTGATACCAAGGTTTGAAGAAGCATTAAGTCTTTGTTGATCTTGAAAATGCATGGTTGTATGGAATTACTATAGAAACTACTGGGAGACAATTTCACTTTTCTTGTAACTTTAATCACCTTAAATTGGGGTGTATTTAGCTCAGTGGGTAGAGCGCTGTGCTGCAGTCTCTGAGGCCCGGGAAGTTCAATTCCCAGCACCGCAAAAATGGGAGAAGGGCCTGGCAATCCACTCCCAAGGCAATCCCGAAGCACTCAGCCATTGAAAACCCTATGAGGGTCGCTATGAGTTGGACACCGACTCGATGGCACCTAACAACAACAACATGGCTGAGAAACTTCCACATGTCTTTCAGCTTGTCATGTGGTTAGGGCTTGAGTGTTGCTATGATGCTGAAAGCTATGCCACCCATATCTCAGATATCAGAAGGACCACCCATGGTGGATAGGTTTCAGCTGAGGATCTAGACTAAGACAGACTAGGCAGAAGGACCTGGCAGCCCACTCCCAAAACTTAACTACTGAAAGCCCTATGAATAATAGGGGCTGGGATTTAGCTCAGTTGGTAGAGCACTGCACTGCAGTCTCTGAAGTCCCTAGTTCAATTCCCAGCACCTCAAAAATGGGAGAAGGACCTGGCAATCCACTCCCAAGGCAATCCCAAAATAGTCAGCCATTGAAAACCCTATGAGAGTCGCTGTGAGTCAGATACTGACTCAACAGCACCTAACAACAACAACAACAACAATGAATACTAGAGAAGCACTGTCAAATATAATGCCAGAAAATGAGCCCCCCAGGCCAGAAAGCATTCAAGAAATGATTGGGGCAGAGTTGCCTCCTCAAAGTAGAATTGACCTTAATGATGGGAATGGAGTAAAGCCCCTGGGACCTCCTTTTATTGATGTGGCATGACTTAAAATGAGAAGAAACACACTATCTGCAACAATAAGCTCAAACATAAAAAATTCATGTGCATGGCACATTGTAGGGTAGTGTTTCATTTTGTTGTACTTAGGGTTGCTATGAGTTGGTTCCAACTCTGTGGCCACTAACAACAACATGGCTAAGAATACTAGTTTCAGATTGAAACGGCCAGGGTTTTAACTTCTGAAACCTATGTTTAGTCACCTTATTTGACCTATAGGAACTTCATCATGAAGAACTTCTCTAAGCCTTAATTTATTTTCCTACAAAACTTTACCAATTATCTTTGCCAAAGAAGGAATAAATTAAACATAGTATATGGAATGCACCTATAGGAACTTCATCATGAAGAACTTCTCTAAGACTTAATTTATTTTCCTACAAAACTTTACCAATTATCTTTGCCAAAGAAGGAATAAATTAAACATAGTATATGGAATGCACATGGAGCTCAATCAAAACTTTTTGGTAACTAAAGAGTACATGTAAAAAGGTATTGTCTTATTAGAGTTTTATAACTATCACAGTAGGAACTCCCATTGTAATATATGAAAAATAAATCTAGGAAATGAAGATATATTAGAATTTTTTAAAATTTCAAACAGTAAAATTACTGTAATAAATCCTTTGTAAAATGCATGTAAATTTTCTGAGCTGATTATTTAGGCTTAAAATTTCACTTGGGACCTTGTCAAATTAAAACTTGCTTGAATTTATGGAATCCAGATTAAAACTATTGACTGTGTAGAATTAAAAATTATATTGTGACTCCCAGATGAAGATGCCACTAGTTATAAATGTTTTTGTCCTATTCTATACATGCACAATGATTCATATCATGTTAAAACCTTCATCTTTTTAACTCTTGTGTTCAAAACTTTGTTAATACAGACCCTTGGAGTAAGGAAGTCTTTCAGGAGCAAGTATAAGAATAACTTCATAAAGTTAGATAAGACTTCTAGTCTTAAACTTCTGAATTTTTTATAATTCAATGTTCTTTTTGCTTTCTTTATATTTGTGCCACACCTCCTCATGTTCGCCTGGCTTCTAAAGATGATAAGAGTTGTATAGTTAATCATGAAATTCCTGCCTGAGTCAGTGATGCTATTTAAGTATGAAAAATATTTGGTTTGACAACTGCCAAACTACCTGGTATCAGTATCAGTGTGTGGAAGTCAGAATGTATTCTTACACTTCCTTTTGTTCTAGGATTCTTCCTCTCTCTCTCTCTCTCTCTCTCTCTCTGTCTCATCCTTTCTTGCTCTTTCACACACACACACATACACACATATCTTGCTTTAACTTGAACAATCAGTTTAAAGAGTCTGCTAACAAGCAACTTTTTGTGACTTTGCAATATAAGAAAAATGTTAAAGAAGTCTATTTGGAAAGGGACACACCCACAGTATTATACTCTTACCTTCAATTTGTCTCCATGCTTGTATTTGAAAGAAAATAGCCACTATCACAACCACCATCTTCTTATTCATGATTAAGATAGCTCAAAATTTCTTATCAACTTGATGTTTTAAATTTTTCTAAATACACACTTAGGAAAACGAGTTGTTGTTGTTGTTGTTGTTAGGTGCTGTCGAGTCAGTATCAGACTTATAGCAACCCTCATACGGTGTTCAGTGGCTGACTGTTTTGGGATTGCCTTGGGAGTGGATTGCCAGGTCCTTCTCCCATTTTTGTGGTGCTGGGAATTGAACTCGGGATCTCAGAGACTGCAACGCAGCACTCTACCAACTGAGCTAAATCCCAGCCCTAGGAAAAGGAGAGGAATGAAAAAAAAAGTGTCAAAATGAACCTAAGGGTTTTCTTCCCATCAAAGGTCTTCTTCAGTCCTCACAGAGCTGGATGACAACAGTATTCAACTGTGCTGCTATTACCTGCAGTACTTTTGAAACTTAGTACTTTGGAAAATGCAGAAATGTGCTTTCCTAAGAGAGGCAGACTATATGCTGGACCATGTATACCTATTTTCTATGGACATCAAGATTATTGTTGTTGTTGTTAGGTGACTTGGAGTTGTATCCAACTCATAGCGACCTTCATAAGGATTTCAATGGCTGATTGTTTCAAGATTGCCTTGGAAGTGGACTGCCAAATCCTTCTTCCATTTTTGCGTGCTAGGAATAGAACTGGGGACCTCAGAGACTGCAGAACAGCACTCTACACATTGAGCTAAATCCCAGCCCGATATCAAGATTGTTGTTATTGTTAGGTGCTGTACAGTCTGTGTCCAACTTGTAGTGACCCTATATACAATAGGTGGAACACTATTGTTGTGCTTCTCTGCTATTCATAGGGTTTTCACTAGCTGGTTGTTCTTTGAGAGTGGGTTGTCGGGTCCTTCTCCCAAGCCTACAGCAGCTGGTATTCCCAGGCAGTTTCTGATCTAAGTACTAATCAGGCCCGGCCCTGCTTAGCTTCTGGGATCTGACTGGATCAAATGCCACAGGGCTTGAGCTGCAGGTTATATCAAGATTAGATAAGGTTAAATACAATAACCAGTATTGCTCTAGCATTTACAAATTTGCAGGATATCTCCTTTCCTGTACATTGGTTAAAAATTTTCCCTTATTAAAGATTTAAATCAATCTGTATGTGTGTGTATCTTTCTCCCCCCTCTCTCTCTCTCCTCTCTGTTACTGTCTCTGTAGATAGATAAACACATATATGCACAGATAAAATGTTCCGTCACGCTCACACTTGTACACACGCGCGCGCGCACACACACACACACACACACACACACACACACACACACACAAAGTCTAAGTCTACTATCATTCCAGTTCTCCCTGGCGTCCCAACACTAAGTTTTAAAACTATGACAGCAGCATAAAGGAGATATTTGCTTAATGAACATTATAACATTTTAATAACCCAAATCCCTGTACTATCAAATGAAGCTTAAAATAGGGCACAGTCACTTTATTTCAAGGTCTGAAACACCCTCAAAATGGAAATAAGAAAATTAATATTAGTATATTTTCCTTATTAACAGCCTGGTCTAGAGTGAGGAAATTGGAGTGAGGGAACTCTTTTATTTATGGAAGAATTAATAACCACATGCAAAATAGGTTAGATCTTGCCCAAGTGAGTTTAAAATGCAGTTATCATAAAAGAGAACCTGTCAAACAATCATTTGCTATGATTAATCTTTTCCCTGAACTCAGTTTTTGAGTTGGAAGAGATTTTTTCAAAATTTACATTTCTTTTCACTCAGACCATCTGATTTAACAAAGCTTGCCTCTTAAATATTCCCTGAATCTATGTTATCCATTTTTTCCTCCCCATGAAACTTGGCCTAACTTCTTTTAATCTCAAATGTTACTTCCTTTTCTGCAAGCACTCCCTCTTTTGGGGAATACATGATAAAATCATAATAAGGGAATTCATTAATAAAGGAATTTAGTTTTCTCATCAAAAAGCTTTGACAGTGGCTGACAATGGAATTCAGTGACAGAGCTCTTGCCTGGAATAGAGAAGCCCCTGGCTTCACCACCAATCATCTCCAAAAAAAAAAAAAAAAAAAAAAAAATCCAGGTGCAGTGGTGCACACCTGTAATCCCAAAGGCATTCTGTATAATTTAGTGTGACCCTGTCTCAAAAAATAAAAAAATGGGCTGAGGGTGCAGCTCAGTGGTCCAGCACTTACAGAGCATGCAAGCACAGGGCCTCTGGGTTCAACCCCCAGTACTGAAAAAAAAAAAAAGATTTAACAGGTAGAATAATTTAGACTAAAAGGTACAAATCCGATTACATTATGCTGGGCTATGTAGTTTCCATTACCTTGCATACAAGATTCCTGGAGTGTCCACCTAAAATCATATTGATCGAGAATTCTGGGAACGTGACAGATGACAGATTACAAGCTGTCACCCTATAACTCTTGAGTACGAAAAATACGAGAGTAACAAAGGAGACACTCAAATTAGAAGAGGAAAAAAAAACAGAATGCAACAGAAAATACAACAAAGGTGTTAACCAAATTCACACAGAAAAAGACACTTTGGAAGAGAAAGAAAAAAAAATAGCACGTGCCCACACACTGGCCCTAACCCTGGCATGGAAAATGGAAGAACTATCTCCCCAACAAGTTAAGCACTTAGCAAAAAGAACCCCACAACTCGCACAAGCCCTAAATCCAGCACAAGGGTCTAAGCTACTAGCAACTTCCCAAAAGCAAAAACTTAGTGGTAGAGTGAAAATGAAACCATTTCACCACCTCTCCAAGTTCAGAGCAATACAACAAAGGACCATCCTCTGAGGGAGCAAATTTCCCAAAAAACTGGGGACTGAGGAGTGGGCACTGAACACACACCAGAGAGCCAAGAGACACAAATCTGCCATTCCCAGTGGACATTTGCAGAAGTAGGGGTGACACCTGCAATATGTTTGTGCTGAGAAATTAGAAGAGCATGCCATAGATTCTAAACATGTCTTGGGCAGTAGGTGCCATATGGCTGCAACTGCAGTGGTGGTCTATCAGTGACAGTGGTGACTGCTTTGAGCCTTGCAAAAGAAATACTGGGTTGATGGGTGGAACATGTAGGCAGGTCCTGCCCGTAGACACGTAGATAGGACTGCTAGCCAGATCAAAAGAACTGATAGGAATATAGACACCCAGATCTTTGAACACACTCTCTCTCTCTAAAGCTACCCTCAACCTTCAAGAGATACCTCTCAACTGTGCAACTAGCAGACAAGTGACTGAGAGAAACCCAGACCAAATGGAACAATTAAGCCCCAAATACCCTGTGTTACACAGGGCAGTTGTGAATGGGAAGGACCTAAAACCTCAGAGTCTTGCACTCCAGTGTAGACAAGACTGCTGTTTACTTCCCCCAATCCCTAGAAACCACAACTTAAATTGCTTACCCTCTCCATTTGGCTCACATCATTATTAGAGGATACACAAAGAAGTGGGCACGATAATTGATCCTTCTTTTTTTCTTTTATGTTTTTTCTCTTTTTGTTTTTCAAAATTTTAATTTTTTCCTTTAATATTGTCCTAGCTATCTGACTACAACACTTTTAATATTAGTTGAATTCAAATTTTTTTCAACAATAACTATTTTTGTATTTGTTAGACTTTTTGCAATATTTATATAACCTTCTATATTAATTTCAACAGTGCACAAGCAGATTTATAGTCTCACCTGCTCTCTTCTTATTCACTAACACTCTTTTCTGCCTACTTCTTTCTGTTTCTTCTAGCCAATTCTGCTACTTCCTCTTCATCCTCCCTGCCTCTTCCTCTGCTCTATATCCATCCCCTATTGACATCTTTGTTGCTGGGTGCCTTCAAGTCTGATGCATACCAACACTGTGTGTAATAAAACAAAACACTCCCCAACATTGTGCCAAGTCCAAGCCTATGTCAGTGCTTCTTTGCTAGTCATAGAATTTTCTGATGACTGATTCTTTCAGGATTGTTTTGGGAGTAGGCTGCCAGGTCCTGCTTCCATTTTTGAAGTGCAGTGGATCAAATTTGCAGGGGTAAGGTTTAACTCAGTTGGTAGAGTGCTGCTCTTCATTCTCTGAGGATGCAGTCTCAATACTCAGCACTGCTAAAATAGGAGAAAGATGTAGCAATCCACTTCAGAAGCAATCCTGAAATAATTAGCCATCAAAACTTCTATTAGGGCTGCTATTAATCAGACCCAACTTGATGGCACCTAACAACAGCAGCAATGGATTGAACCCAGAGCCTCAGAGAGTACAGTGTAGCACTCTACCAACTGAACTTAACCCCTCAACTACAATTAATTTCTGACCCCTTAGATCTCTGAGTAATATCCCTAGCATCTCCTCTTCTAATCTAATTTGTTAAGTAACAGCCTACAGTATATTAGCCACCTGTTGTCACTACAGCAGAAAAAAACAACTCAAACAAAGATATGGGGGAAGAGGTTTACTGGGAGCTCACAGTTAGAGAATTAGCCCAGAATGGCAGCAGGGCAAGCATGGTGGCAGCTGTGGCAGGGCCTGTGGTAGATGACCCTGTAGCATGATAGACTGGAAACAGAGACCCAAGCTTCAGGTCCAGCGAGAAAACTTTCAAAGACCCACTCCCAGTGACATCGCTTCTACTAAACTAAGGCCTGCCTCCAAAAGTTCTATGACCTCCACAAACAGAGCCACACGTTGGGGGCAAAACATTGTAGCACATAACCTTTAAGGGACACTTTACATTCAAACCATGACATTCTGCCCCTGGCCTCCAAAGGTGCATAGTCATCTCATGATGCAAAATGCATTCAGTCCAACTTTAACAGTCTCCAAAGTCTTAATCTCAATTGTGTTCAAAAGTCCATGTCCAAGTCTCCACTAAGACTCAAGACAAACTTAGCTGTGGGAACCTGAGCAATAAAAAAAAAGATTATCTACTTTTAAATATAATGGCACAGAGTAAGCACTCTCATTCCATAGAAAGGGATAGAGAGCACAGAAAGGCAAGATTGGCCCATAGTAAGACCAATATCCCACTGGGTAAACAAAACCTGTCAGTTCAAGGCTGGTATCTGGCACACAAAATATCACCTGGCATCATCTGGGCTCAAATTGGCTTGGGAAGCTTTGACCCTCTGGTTTTGTCAAGGACAGCCCTCCTAAAATGGATCTACTTCTTATTAGATGTTACATGTTGCTGGTATCTCCAACATCCTGGTGTCTCCAGTGCTGCTTGGACAGCACTGGAGACACCAAAGCTTCATGTATCAGCCCTTCAGGGGCTCTGTACGTGGTACCCTACCCTGGTACACATTGCCTGGTATATATTCTGAGCTGGCCTTGGGAGCCTTGGTGACCCCTTAACTCTTATGTTCTGCATGCCTGTAAAACCAGCATCATTTGAATGATGTCAAGTTTTGGTGCCAGCTTGATAGGTAACCTCACCTTTTTGAATGACAACTGCAGCAGTGGCCTCTGTATGCCCAGGCTTAGAAATAATTTCCCTAGGTGGTATCTTTTGAGGAGTGCCAGGGAACAACTTTCATACATTCTCTTTTCACTCCTTGGGTCCTGAGATGGGAGGGTCCTGGCCAACTCCTTCTGCAGCCCAAGGGAATTTCTTCTATTCCGGTAAGAAGGACATGGCTTTCCTTCACTGTGGCTTATTTCTTCAACAACAAAATCTTCCTGGCTGAAACCAGCTCTGTCCACAGTAACTACAGACAAGTCACTGCTTTTTATAGCTTTAAACCTCACATTTTCAGATCTTTTTTCTGTGCTTTTTGCTCTATTTTTCCACAAATCTTGCTGAATATAGCAAGTAGTAACTAACCCATGCCCCCTACGCTGCATCACCCTCGTGATATTTCCTCCAACAACTTAATTAGTTCATAATTTTTAAATTCAGCCTTACTCAAATAAAACAAATTGCCTCTAGTCCAAAGTCCAATACAGTCCTCATTTTTCTCTGAAACACTGTGAGCCCAGCTTGCATTTTTGTGAGCAGCAGTGTTCTGATCTTGCTTAATCTCACGAGAACCATTCCTCAAGTTCTCCATGGCTTCTCTGGCCTGTGTCACCAAGTTTTCCAAATTCCTCTCACAAACAAGTTCCAAAGCCTTGGAACCACAGGGTTAGGTGGGTTTCTGAAAAGCAAAGACTCCACTGTTGCTATCAATTTTCTATATTTATCAGCAATTATCACTGGAGCAGAAATACAAACCCATACAAACTTATAGGTGAAGAGATTTATTGGGAGCTCAGTTAATCCATGTGTAGTGGTGGTGGGATATGCATGGTGGCAGTGGACATAGGGCCTGTGTTGGATGATCTCACAGCATGGTGGACTAGAAACAGAGAGAGATTCGAGCCCCAGGTACAGGGGAGAAACCTTCTGAAGCCTCATCACTATGATATGACTACAGGAAAGCAAAGACCTGCCAAGGTTACACAACTTCTACAAACACCACCACCATCTGAAGACCAAATTTTAAAACATATCACCTTTGGGTAACACTTTATATACAAACCATGAGAGCTGGCTTCAAATTAGTTTAATTACAATTGTAAATCAGGCTCTGGTTGGGGTTGTTACTATGGCATCAGATTGTTTCCTCTTCTGTGAGTAATACTGGAGATCAAGATCTGTACTCCAAGACCCCCAAATAGAAGAGTAAAAGATCTTCCTAACAGACGTGAAAACCCCAATATTGAAATATAAGATATATGAAAAAACAAGATGATGGGACTCCTCCAAAAGATAACAACTTCTTACTAACTGAAACCAAGGACAAGAAATCCTTGAAATGCCAAAAAATTCAAAAGTCTACTTATAAAAATGATATGATCTCAAAGAAAGCACAAGTAAGTCAATGAAGGAAATGTTTAAGACAATTCAGGTACTTGATTTTTTAAAAAAATATCTAATTTAGAAGAAAAACACAGCAAAGAAATTAAGATCTTGAAAAATATCAAGCAAATGTATGATATGAGAAACACAATAAACCAAATAAAAATCACAGTAGAAAGTAATTCAGCTGACTAGATCAAGCAGAAGAAAGAATATCAGGCATGAAAGACAAGATTGAAGAAATGGTAACATAGAAAAAACAGATTATAACTACAATTTCCAAGAACTATCAGACAAGATGAAGATATGTAACTTAAGAATCCATAATGTAGAAGAAGGAGCCAAGATTAAAGCTAAAGGTATTGCAAACATATTCAATAGCCGGGCACCGTTGTGCATGCCTATAATCCCAGCGGCTCTGGAAGTGGAGGTAGGAGGATTGCAAGTTCAAGACCAGAGGCAGTCTACGTAACTTGGCAAGACCCTGTCTGAAAAAGAAAATATATTCAATGATGTAATAGCAAAAAACTTCCCAAATTTAGGGAATGAAGTAGACATCCAAACAACAGAAGTTTCCACAACCCCAAATAGGTATTGACCAGAAAAGATCCTCTTCATATCACTTTATAGTTAGGATAAAACTACAGAACAAAGAAATAATTTTAAAGGCTTTAAGAAGAAAATTCCATCTCACATATGAAGGTAAACCTATCCAAATAAAATCAAGCCTCACAGCCTGACCCTTAAAAGCCAAGAAAGCATGGTGGCATGGTATGCTATATTTCAAACTCTGAAAGCAAATAACTGTGAACCAAGACTACTATATCCAGCAAAGATATCCTGTAAACTAGATGGATAAAGAAAGACCTTTCTTGATAAGCACAAACTTAAATAATTCATGACTACTAAACCAGCATTGCAGAAGATACTTAACAAATCTTACATGGAGAGGAAGAAGAAAGACACAAATGCAAGAATACAGGAATGAGTAAATGCCATGATAGGCACCCAAGAACATTTAAGAGGTAGAGAAGAAGCAAAGATATCTAGCTCAGTATACCAGCAAATCCCTCATTTGAACGGAGGAGAAAGTAAAGAAAAATCAAAATTTAAACCAACTAGAGAAACAACCACCCAAATTACACAAAATACCAAATTCTTTTCATTAATAATTCTAAATATAAATTATATTAATGATCCATTTAAGAGACATAAATTAGCCAATTAGCTTAAGAAATAAGATTCAACTCTTTTCTATCTTCAAGAGCCATATCTCACTGGAGAAGAGACACAAAGACTGAAAATGAAAGAATGGAAAATATTTTACAAACCACAAGGAACCAAAGAAATAGCAGGAGTTGCTATATTGATATCTGACAAAGTAACCTTCAGCCAAAAATTAATAGGAGGAGACAAAGAAAGTCAGTATATACTAATAAAGGAATGACCAATCAATAACACATAATCATTGTAAGTATTTACACACCAAATATTTGCACATCTAATTTCATGAAACAAAACACTATTAATCATAAAGGAACAGATAGGTTCAGATACAATAATAATAGGTGACTTCAATACCCCACTCTCATCAATAGATAAACTGTCCGAACAAAACTACGAACAAAGAAACCCTAGAGGCATACAACACCACAGAACAATTGGACTTAACAGACATCTACAGATTATTTCATCTAATAGATAGGGAATACACATAATTCTCAGCAGCACATGGAACATTTTCTAAAATAGACTACATTTTAGCTCACAAAACTAGCCATAACAAATACAAAATATAACCCTAAAATCATTCTTCTATATTATCAGATCGCAGTTAAATAAAATAAGAAATTGATACCATGAAAAACTACAAAAATGTTACAAATACATGGAAATTGAACTACAAACTCTTGAACAATCTGTGGGTAATTGAAGAAATCAGGGAAGAGATTTAAAAATTCCTATATTCAAATGAAAATGAAAACACAACCTACCATATCCTTTGGAATAGAGCAAGCGTAGTTCTTCAGGGGAAATTGATAGCTATGAGTGATTACATCAAAAATTGAGAGAAAGTCTAAATAAATAACTTAATGATACAGCTTGAGGCATTAGAAAAACAACAAGCCAAACTCAAAAGTAGCAGATGGAATGAAAAGGTAAAGATTATGTCAGAAATCAATGAAATTGAAACTAAAGGAATAATCCAAAAATTAATGAAACTAAGAGTTGGTTCTTGGAAAATACAAAAAAGATCAACAAACCATTAACCAAATTAAAACAACGAGAGAAATGATCCAAATTAATAAAATCAGGGATGAATAAGAGATCATTACAACAGATACCAACCTTGAGAACTTGTACTCCCAAAAAAGGAACATATAGAAGAAATGGGAAGTTCCTTAATACATATGATCTACTAAAGTTAAATCAAGAGGATATAAGTAATTTAAACTGACCCATAACAAGTAACAAATTTGAAGTAGTAATAAAAAATCTCTCAGTAAGTAAAAGCACAGGACCACAGGTTCACAGCTGAATTCTATCAAACCTTCAAAGCAGAATTAATACCCATCATTTTCCAACTGTTCTGTAAAACAGAAAGGGAAAGAATAATCCCAAATTCATTCTATAAAGCCAGTATCACCATGATAACAAAATAGAAAAGGACATAACAAAAGAAAGAAAAACTATAGATCAATTTCTCCAATGGAAATAGATGCAAAAATATTCAATAAAATACTTGCAAATCAAATACAGCAATGCATAAAAAAGATCATACGCCACTATCAAGGGAGTTTCATTCCACAAGTGCATGCCTGCTTCAACATATGCAAATCTATAAATGTAATGCAACACATTAGTAGACTCAGAGACAGAAATCACTGTGGCGTCCAATCTCCTCAGATCTTAGAAACTAAACAGGGTCACACCTGGTTAGTACTTGGATGGGAGACCTCCTGGGAACACCAGGTGCTGTAGGCTTGGGAGAAGGGCCCAGCAACCCACTCCCCCAAAGTAACCAGCCATTGAAAATCCTCTGAATAGCAGAGAAGCACTGACAATAGTAGTAAGTCTGCTGTACATAGGGTTGCTATGAGTTGGACACTGACCAAGGGTACCCAGCAACAACAACAACAACAAAGAACTGGAACTTAATAAGATAAAGTTATACAGTCCACTGTCTTAAATTGGGTTTAATTTGACACTTAGAAATGTATGTTGCTTCTATATTGCATTTCTTTAAAGAATATTACATTTGGTGGAGGGAATATAAATAAGGCAAAGTGAAATCTGACTGGTAATTTTATGACCATCACATTACTCCAGACATTGTCTTGTCCTGCATTTTCTTGCTTTGAATACTCTTTTAGCCAAATTCTCCTAAATATGCTTTATTGAAGATAGACCAACCCTACCAATGGACTCTTATGGGGTAGGGTGGAGGCAGAGGGAGGCATCCAAACAAAGGAACATGCAAATATACAAGCACTTTACATAATTGAGATAAATTTGTAAACAAAATTGAAATAATAAGCCTCAATATTCCTAACATGTTATGAGTTATGATTAATCCCAGTTATTCTTATAATAACAAATGTAAGCTGTTACACTTTATACTGAAAATAGGAAGCATGGCAAGGGATACATCTACTTATTGGTCAAACTGGAAACAAACTACTCACTTCAAATCATGTTACAAAATCTTTTCATTTTATTTTTTCCCAGAACAGGTAGTAATTTCTGGAATTTCTGTAAGGAAGGTCAGAAAGCCTTTCTTCTCCTTATGTATCATGAAAGTGACTGATAGGAAGATTTTTCAGCATAGCCACAAGGTAGCTCAGCATGGAATTAGTGAGGTTTAATTCCCTCAGAGGCTGAGGCAGGATGAAATGAGACTGAATGCACTGAATTCAAAATGAAAATTGCACTGGCTGAGCTATGCTTCCCATTGCATGGTAGCACTTCTGTTAGTGTCAGTATTTGCTAAAGAGAAGGTATATAAGAAACAGCTTTCAGCATTGATTTCTGCAGAAGTGGTTAGTGAGTATCATCTCTGACCTCAAACTTGTCATCAACCTGCCTCAGCCTCCCAAGTCAATAGCATTACAGGAATGCACCACAGCACCAGGTTGTGAATGTCCTTGTAACACAGTTACTCACATCCAAATACACAGTCCATCTTGAAGCCAATCTCATGCTAAGTTTCTTGAACTTGAGAATGCATTAAAATCTTCTAGGACATTAAAATACCAATTCCTAGGCACCACAGACTCTCATTCATTGGTTCTCTAGAGCTCAGAGATATGCATTTTAAACATCACCCAGGTGATTTAATCCACGGACAGTCATATACTGTACATGTTTGTGCCCAGCCTGGGCAGATAGTCATGCTGGAGACTTGACTCTGTGTTGCTGATCTAGGTTATGAGCTTTTCTTTTAGAACCTTACATTACCAATTACCCAATCTGAGGAAAAGTCTGTTATGAGTCTTTCCACTTCCTTAACTTGAAATGAAATGATTTTGTAGGTCTCAAATTAGCCATTCAAACCCTTATGAACAGCAGAGAAACACTATTAGATATAGTGCTGGAAAATGAGTCCCACAGTTGGAAGGCACTCAAAAGAAGACTGGGGAAGTGTTGCCTCCACAAAGTAGACTTGACCTTAATGATAGGAATAGAGTAAAACCACTGGGATCTCTATTTGATGATGTGGTATCACTCAAAGTGAGAAGGAAGCTAAACATCCATTAATAATTCGAACATGGAATGTACATAGTATGAATATAGGAAAATTAAAAAATCATTTAAAGTGAAATGAAGCACATCAACATTGGCATTGTAGGCTTCAGCAAGCTAAAATGGATGGCTATTGGCCACTTTTAATCAGCTAAATCATATGGTCTACTATATAGGAGATAAAGAGAAATGGGGTTTCAGTCATCATCAAAAAATATATCTCAAGATCTGTTCTGAAGTACAATGTTGTCAGTGATAGAATAATATCCATACGCCTTCAAGGAAGGCCAGTTAATACGACTGTTACTCAAATTTACACACACACCATTAAGGCCATAAATGAAGAAGTGGAAGATTTTTACCAGCTTCTGCAGTCTGAAAATGATCAAACATGCAATCAGGATACACTGATAATTACTGGTATTTGGAATGCAACAATTGGAATCAATGAAGAAGGCTCAGTCACTGGAAAATATGGCCTTCATGACAGAAATAATGCTGGAGATAGCCTGACAGAATTTTGTCAGACTACTGACTTTTACATCGCAAATATGTTTTTTTCACCAGCATAAATGGAGACTACACACATGGAATTCACTGGATGGAACACACAGTAAAAAACTGACTATGTTTGTGGAAAGACACAATGGAAAAGCTCAATATTGGAAGTCAGAACAAAACCAATTCTGTGGTTCAGACAATCAATTGCTCATGTTGATGTTGTTTTTAGGTGCCATGGAGTTGAGTCCAATCATAGTGTGTTGTTAGGTGCCATCAAGTTGAGTCTGACTCATAGTAACCCTATCTACAACTGAACAAAACAGTCCCCAACCCTGTGCCATGCCCAGTACTATTGTCAGTGCTTCTGTGCTATTCATAGAGTTTTCAGTGGCTGGTTGTTTTGGGAGTGGATTGCCAAGTCCCTCTCCCTAGCATACAGCAACTAGTATTCTCAGGCAGTCTCCCATCAGAGAGTCCCAGGCTGACACCACTTAGCTTCTGAGATCAGGTGGGACTGGATGCCAGGGTGCTATGGCTGCAAACCAACTACTTATAGGAAGAAAATTAGGAACAAGTGTACAAGAGCCAAGGTATGACCTTGAGTATATCCCACCTGAATTGAGACCATCTGAAGAACAGATTTGATACATTAGACACTAATGACCAAAGACCAAATGAATTGTGGCATGACTTCAAAGACATTGTTCATGAGGAAAGCAAAGCGTTATTTAAAAGATAGGAAAAAAAAAAAAACAAAAGACCAAATTACAGGTTAAAAGAGATTCTGAAACTTGCCCTTGAATGTTAAGCAGCTAAAGTAGAGGAAAGCATCATGAGGTTAAAGAATTACACAGAAGATTTCAAAGGTCAGCTTGAAAAGACAAAATCAAATATAATAACGGCATTTGCAAAAAGCTGGAGATAGAAAACCAAAAGGGAAGATCTTGCTCTGGTATTGAAAAAAATTCAAGCCTTGAATGGCAATAGTGAAGGGAAAAATTACACAATGAAAGAAACATCGAATGAAGATGGAAGGAATACACAGAGTTATTATATAAAAAATTATTAGTGGGTGATTGATCATTTTAAGAGGTTGCATATGATCAGGAACCAATGTTACTGAAGGAGAAAGAAGGGGCTGCCTTGAAGGCCCTGGTGAAACACAAGGCTCCAGGAATTGATGGAATACCAATAGAGATGTTTCAACAAACAAATGCAGCACTGGAGGTGCTCATTTGTTTAATCCAAGAGACTTGGAAAACAGCTATCTGGCCAACTGATGGAAGAGATCCACATTTGTGCTTACTCTCGAGAAAGGAGATCCAACCAAGTGTGGAAATTGTTGAATAATATTATTAATATCACACACAAGTAAAATTTTGCTAGAGATCATTCAAAAGTGATTGCTGCAGTATATAAACAGGGAGATGCCATAAAATCAAGCCAGATTCAGAAGAGGGCATGAAATCAGGGACATCATTGCTGATGTCAGATGGATATTAGCTGAAAGCAGAGAATATCAGAAAGATGCCTATCTATATATTATTAACTATGCAAAGGCTTTGTGTGAATCACACCAATTATGGATAACATTATAAAGAATGGGAACATTAGAACACTTGGTTACGGTCATGTGGAATCTGTACATGGACCAAGAGGCAGTCATTTGAACAGTACAAGGAAATATCGCTTGGTTTAAAGTTGAGAATGGTGGGCATCAGGGCTGCATCCTTTCACCATGCTTCTTCAGTCTCTATGCTGAGAAAACAGAGAAGCTGGACTTACGAAGAAGAGCATGGCATCAGGATTGGAGAAAGAATCGATAGCAACTTCATTATGAAGATGATACAACTTTGCTTGCTAAAAGTGAAGAAGATTTGAAACATTTATTGATGAAAATCAAAGAACCCAGCTTTCAGTATGGATTACACCTCAACATCAGCAAAACAAAAATACTTACAACTAGGTCACTACACAGCTTCATGATAGAGGAAAGATTGAGGTTGTCCAAGATTTTGCTTTAATTGGTTCTACAATCAACACCTGTGGAAGCAGCAGTCAAGAAATCAAAAGACATATTGCCTTGGTAAAGGCTGTTGCAAAAAACCGCTTTAAAGTGTTGAAAAGTAAAGATGTCCTATCAAAGACAAATGTGCATCTGACTCATGCCATGGTATTTTCATTTGTATCATGTTTTTGGAACCTGGACAGCAAATACGGGAGACAGGAGAAGAACTGATGCTTTTAAATTATGGTATTAGAGATAAATATTGAATATACCATGGACTGTCAAAAGTACCAACAGATCTGTGCTAGGAGAAGTGCAATCAGAGTACTCCTTGGAAGCCCTTATATATTTTAGATATGTTGTAAGGAGGGACAAATCCTTGGAGAAGGACATCACGTTTGGGAGAACGGCTGGTCAATGAACAAAAGGAAGACCTTCAACTACATGGACTGACTCAGATTCTGAAACAATGGGCTTGTTGTTGTTGTTGTTAGATGCTGATGAGTTTGGTCCGACTCACAGAGACCCTGTATACAAAAGAATGAAACCCTGCCCAATGAGATGCCATGCCCGCCACTATGCCAGTGTTTCTCTGCTATTCATCGAGTTTTCAATGGCTGATTGCTTATGGAGTGAAATCCCAGGTCCTTCTTCCCAGTGTGCAGCACCTGGTGTTGCTAGGTGGTCTTCTGTCCAAGTACTAACCAAACTGACCCTCCTTAGCTTCTGAGATCAGGCAGGAACAGATGCCAGGGTACTATGGCTGCAGACAATAATGGGCTTAAACATAAAGCATATTATATGCATGGCACAGCATCAAATAGTGTTTACTTCAGTTTTATATAAGGTCTCTATGGGTAGGACCTGACTTGATGGCACCTAACAATAACAATAGGATATTGTCAGGTGATATTTTACATACATATTGGAAGTCTTTTTTTGAAAATTCATAAACAAGACCAAATTCTGATGATTTTTCAATTTAGTATCAATCTGTGAACTTACATATGTTTTTTGCTATGCACAATATTTACTATTTATTTTAGTCAAATCAATGGTGCAGGTTTCTTGTGATCTCAAAACTCTTCAGACAAATTTATCTTGTAGTAATATAGCAAATAAAACTTTCTTTAGTATTTGCTATGGTACAATAAATTTTAAAAACGCACCCAAAATTTTTACTTTAACAATTACTGTGTTGTATACTTTTAAATGACCTGATTAATTCAGCTCCAAGGTGATGATCACTGTAAAGCCCATGTCTACCAGACATTTTAGTTTTCAAAATAGGGTCATATGTATTAATTCATTTGATCTTTACTTCACAAGGCCCACAGAACATTTTAAAGTTTAGAAAGGCATGTTTTCTTTTTTAAGCAAGTACTATGAAACATAGTTTCACAAAGTTTTCCCCACAGGATTGATCTCAACACATAAAACTCTAATTAACATCAATGAAAAAACATAACAAATTAGATCAAACTCAGAACTTAGCATCTGACATGTAATATAATCATTTTCTCCTATACTGCTAGGTTGTCAGGCCAGTAAATTTCTGAGTTCACTCTGGGGATATAAAAGACCTTTAGAATCCTCTCATTAGGCTGGCACCCTTTTCTCTTCCCACAACTTTAAGCTCAAACAATATTGAACTCTTCCTAGTTTTCTGCATATGCCATGCTGTTTCATGATTATATAACTTGCTGTCCATTTAACATGGACTTCTGGAATCCCTCTCATTTTCTGCCAAACAAATCCTGTTTTTCCTTAAATGCCATCTCCTTAGGTGGCCTTTCTTCTCTCTGTATATTTCATCTCTATTATTTACTTATGGATCATATCCTCTCCCTACTCTGGGCACCCAAAAAGGAAATCATGGGTCTTACTCTTCTAAAATATTCATGATGTTTCCTAATTGTGATAGGCACTAAATAATCAATGGCTAATCTGAAACATAGTATTTAGCAATCACTAATTTTCTCACTGGGCTGGGATTTATCTCAGTGGGTAGAGCACTGTGCTGCAGTCTCTGAGGTCCCGAGTTCAATTCCCAGCACCGCAAAAATGGGAGAAGGGCCTGGCAATCCACTCCCAAGGCAATCCTGAAGCACTCAGCCATTGAAAACCCTATAAGGGTCACTATGAGTCAGATACCGACTCGACGGCACCTAACAACAACAAAAATTTTCTCACTAAATACATTTGAACTATTTTAGTAAGAAGGCAATAACTAAAACTTTTTTATAATATTACTTTGATTGGGAAAAGCTAGGTGATGCAACACAAAAAATGTATTTTTATGCCTACTGAGATCTTTATTTTTCATACACATTTTCTTTTCAGTAGGAGAACATCTTAGTTGTAAGTGTACTCATGATAATTCCCAGCTCCACCAAAAGGAGGGGACAAAATAATTAAAAAACAAAAACAAAAACACAGCACAACAACAACCACCACCAAAAACAAAACAAAACAAAAATCAGAATGTAGACACCAGAGCCAGACTATCTGGGTTCAAACCCTGAGTTTGCCTCTCGATAGCCGTGTGACTTTGGATGTGGTATTCAGCTTTCTTGGCCTCATCCAGATTTTTGCAAAATAATGGTAATTGTTTTTCCTTCATAGGATTTTTGTGGGAATTAAGTGAGCAAATACATGCAGAATTCTTAAAATAATGCCTGGTATCTAGTGAACTCTCAATACAGATGCTTCAATAGTCAACAAATCTATTAACTTTGTTACTTTCCTGTGATCAGAAGTATACATAAAGAAGAGTACATATTTATTCCTATCACCTCTATTTTTGATTCAACATGCTCTTTTGAACAAACTCAGCTGATGCACGTTAGCTGCTTTGTTCTCTTATTTCTAGCAAATAAGCTACCTGAGCAAAACTACACAAATAAGCCTATAAGTTAGCAGTGAGCCATAGGAATATAATAAAAGGTACAGATATATTGTAGATCTCAGAGCCACATTAAACATAAGAACATGAGAGATGAAATAAATGCTAATGATATATTTTCTTTCCCCATTTATCCAAATATTTTCATCTTAATCTGCGATGGATATAAAAATTGCTAATGAGAAAGTGTGCCTTCACACTGCCAGTAAAAGACACTGGTTGGCAGCAAAAGCCCAGTGACGTGCATTGGACCCCTAAGTGAGCATGCCATCCCAACTAAAGACCATGCAATATTTAGATTTGTCACTGGGTGGTGCTAGAGCCAAATATTGTTCCTTGACTAGAGAAGTTCCTAAAAGCAGGCAGTTTGAATTTTGCAGAGAAGTATGCCTCTAATTATGCAGATTTCAAACTTTACAAAGACAATTATGATGAACTAGCAGAAAAAAATATCATCTTATAACAATTCTCTGTAAAGAAAAATATGTATGACAGGAAACCTATGGATATTTACCCTTGTCACCTCTACTTATGAATCAACATATTCTTTTGAACAAAATAAGCTGTTCAGCAATACTAAAGAGCAAGCAAATTCCAATTCTCCTTTATTAGATATCCTGAAGTTAGCCATGCCAATTTTATGAGCAAGGCCACTGAGGTTTTACAATTTCTGAGGACCACTCTTTATAAGATATTTAATTAACTTCACCAGGTACCATGCATGTAATAACATCTCTTTTTCTCCCTAGAGGCTAAAGGTGTACAGATCATTGTTTAGAACATAGTTTCTTTAGTCAAATTTCTTTTTCAGTGACAGCCCTGAACAACTTTGAACACAGCATCTGAGCACTGAGACATCTGTCCTGAACATTAGGGTAGATAGCACTTATTTTGGCTGCCAAGAACTTAAATTAGGAACAATGTATTTTACCTAAGGTTGCAGCCCCTCAGAGTAACTTTTTCAGCAATTACAACAGAAAGTTCTCAAGACAACCATTATTTAAGGCTCATTACTAACTCGCTTCCTTTAACCAATTTGAAATTTTCTCAGTCTTCATCCACTTTACCCTGTTCTTTGCTTTTCAGCCCCAAAACATACCACAGATAATTAAGTTTTCAAGCACAGAAGAAATGCTTAAACTTCTGTTGTACACAGGGTCACTAAGAGTTGGACCCGACTCGACAGCACCTAACAACAACAAATATGTATAATATCGTTTGGGGAAAAAACATGGTTACAAGGGAAAAAAAATCACTGGAATACAAACAAGAGGAACATGTGCAAACTAACTTAACATGCCTCACAAAGCGTGTGTGTGTGTGTGTGTGTGTGTGTGTGTGTGTGTGTGCGCATATATATATATATATATATATATATATATATATATATATATGTTGTTGTTAGGTGCCATCGAATCAGTATCCGACTCATAGCGACCCTCATAGGGTTTTCAATGGCTGTTTCGGGATTGCCTTGGGAGTGGATTGCCAGGTCCTTCTCCCATTTTTGTGGTGCTGGGAATCGAACTCAGGACCTCAGAGACTGCAGCACAGCGCTCTACCAACTGAGCTAAATCCCAGCCATATATATATATATATATATATATATATATATATATATATATATATATATGTATTTGTGCAATGATGGCAAAGGTTTTGATAACCTATAAAAATTAGATTCTAAATTCCTATCCAGTGTGACTCAGTTAATAGAGCCTCGAATTCATAATTGAGAATAGTCACTCAAATTATACTATATGTGTCTGCTATATTCTTCCAACAAACATGTTAATGGCCAAGACTATGTAATTTAATACCATTTTAAACTACAACAAAAATTTTTTTCTTCAAAGCTGTAGTAATTAGATAACATCTATGTTTATTTCTAGGATTCTGTCCCCTTTTAAAATCTACAAAAACAAACCATTTGTTAACAAAATATTGACACAGGTCAAGATTCACATATTCATTGTTGTTGTTGTTGTTAGGTGCCACTGAGTCGATACCTGACTCATAGCGACCCTCATTGGGTTTTCAGTGGCTGATTGTTTCGGGATTGCCTTGGGAGTGGATTGCCACATCCTTCTCCCATTTTCGTGGTGCTCGGAATTGAACTCAGGACCTCAGAAACTGCAGCGCAGCGCTCTACCAACTGAGCTAAATGCCAGCCCTCACCATAATCAATCATTACCACTACCTTAAAAATTGCCCGGTAACATCAAAATTCAAGAGTGCTAAATACCCCTTTATTAACCACACCCATTTCTTTCTCTGTGTAAAACCAAGAGGAAATACTGCATTAAGACATAATTAAGACTTTTTTCCTACCTAGAGAATGTTCCATACATATGTAGCTTAGGAGAGCATTTCAGAAATCATATTGATTTTTATAGAGTTTCATTTTCTGGGAATTAGTTGAGGCACCTTTTTTTATCTAAATAAAATTATTTTAGAAGTCAATATTTAATTTTCAACAGTCTATTTTAATTATATAGAAAGAAAACTAGAATGTTAGGGAATTTCTATTCCTTTAGAGCAATGAAGTAATTTATATAAAATAGCTTGATGAAAGAGTTTTCAATGGCTGATTGTTTCAGGAGTGGGCTGCCCAGTCCTTCTTTCAAGCCTACAGCACACAGTATCCCCAGGCACTCTCCCATCTAAGTACTAACCAGGCCTGGCCCTGCTTAGCTTCCAAGATCTGATGAGATCACATGACAGGGTGGTATGGCTGTAGGAACATTAAGGAGGTTGTTTTGTAGGGAACAAAAATTATCTGAGTTAATTTCCATTTGTCAAAAAGTTGTAATTTCTTGATAATTATGTAGTAATTTTTTAAAAACACAGAAGTTACTTTAAAACTGAATTTATATTTAACTTCTGTGTTAATATTGCATAGTATGAACTGTGCATTGAGAAATTGAATAGCATACAACTGATAGCCATAAAATTCTGTGAAAAATGCAAATTATTTGCAAATGCAAATTATTAAAAAGATACAAGTTCTTAAAAAATATGACTAGATTAAGATTTGTGTTTCGTTTGTTTGTTTGCGGTACTGGGTGTTGAACCCAGGGCCTCGCGCTTGCATGCTCTGCAAGTGCTGGACCACTGAGCTGCACCCCCAGTCCATTTTTTTACTTTTTGAGACAGGGTCTCTCTAAATTACACAGACTGCCTCTGGTCTCGAACTTGTGATCCTCCTGCCTCCGCCTCCTGAGCCACTGGGATTACAGGCGTGCACCACCAAGCCTGGCCTCCTAGAATTTGTGTTTAGTTTAATGGTTTCAAGTGCCTGTTTGGGATGGTGATAGGCATTTTAGATGAATTTAGGAAAAACAAAGTTATTATCTGCAGAAATGCCAATTTCAGAGGGCCCACCTCCCCAATAGAGTTAAATAGATTCCACAGTGTTTTATCTGGAAGTTTCCAATTCCACTGTCTTATGTTTTTGTGTTGAAAATACTTTTGCATTTTTCCTTTGAGTGACAATTTCTTACTAGTACTATTTCTTAATGTAACATGTTTACCTGGAATGGATTTTAACTACTTTTGTATAGTGTAAACTGAAACACGCACATTTTGTACACTGTACTTCTTTGTGAGCGGGGGCAGGCACATATGCAGTGTGATCCAGTTGTTTTCCACCATTTGGTTGCACTGACCTAGGACTATTGCTCATATCAAACATTAAATTTAAAAATAACCACTCTTTTAATTAACTTTTAAATGTTTATAGGAGTATGTGCTATGAAGTGATCTTTGTAATATTTTTGCCATGAACTATACTGCTCCTAATAATTGTAATATAATAAACATAGTTCCAGTGGGGAAAGTAAATCCTTAAACCTATTGTTACAGCTCCTACACCTTTAATTCAGAGTGTCTGCTCCCAACCTGCACTGTGGCAGGCTATGCTGGTTTCCCACCCACTACTTCCCCCCGTCTTCCTTGTTTATAGAACTCAGATTTTGCTCAGAGTAGTCTTGTACGTGGGGCTGGGATTTAGCTCAGTTGGTAGAGCGCCACTCTGCAGTCTATGAGGTCCTGAGTTCAATTCCCCGCACCACAAAAACAGGAGAAGGATGTGGCAACCCACTCCCGAGGCAATCCCGAAACAATCAGCCATTGTAAACCCTATGAGGGTCGCTATGAGTGGAGCACGACTTGAGGGGACCTAACAACAAGTCTTGTACATAATTAAGTATTCACATTCCCAGTGGAGGTTGAAGCTAGAGGTGGCCATCAGACATACTCCAAACTTTCAGCTATGATAAAGAAAGTTTGCAGGGAATCTGGGGGAGGTGCTCTCTCATTAAATATTGGCCCATTTTTCTCCATTGCCTCCTGTCTTGGCCATGCATGATGGAGCTGATGCAGTTGTCTCCTGCCATGAGGCAATAAGCATGGGAGGAAAACTATGAACGGGAATAGGGGAGTAGAGCAATCCAGGTTTCTATCAGTGTTAAGGCGAGCTGATCCAACACTAGGAAACCCTTTTTCTCCAAACTCTTCATGTAAAAATGCAATAAGGCATTCATTTACACCACTGCTGAGTGCTATGGTATTTACAGCTAAATGCCTTCCCTCAGTGCTCCCTAAGCCTCCTGTTCCTTCTCTCCATTCAGATGGAATCTAAGTGACCTCTCTTCAGAGCTAAACTCCAGATTTTTCCCCCCAATAGGATAGTATTCATGGAAGAGAGCTGGGAAAACTCATCCCAGCTAAAAAATATACTTCATATTATCATTATATCATAAATCTGACTCATAAATGGATTTAAAGTCGAGACTTCTTTAAAAAGAAGTAAGAATATAAACAGATGGTGAGGTGAACCAGACTTTGAGTAGTTTTCTTACATTTTACAAAGGCTGTCTGCAAAGACTTTAATTTCACAATAGCTTTACTCAGTTGGCATGATTAACACTCTTTTTTCAAGTATAGAAATTAAATATTAGAAATATTAACTTATACCCTAAGGTCATATACTTATTATGATATAAACTTGCACTTAGAGGCTTGGTATGATTTCTAGGTATTTTCATTGCCTGTTATGATAATAATAAAAGGAGCATTTATTAAGCAGGTATAAAATGTGATAAACACACTTAAGAGTTTATACATAGTACTGCATTCGACCTAATGGCCTGGTACTAATATCATCCCCACTGGAGATGAGGAAAGTTGAGCCATAGTCCAGGGACAATCCGCCATCTTCTCGCTCTCCTGTAGTTCCTCCCTTAAAATCTGCATAACATATTTCTACCTTTTGCTTATAGGACACAGGACTTTTGTCTTTTGCCAAAATCAAGCTTCTAAACTAAAAGTTCTACACCTTTTTCCTTTTGTCTATTTCCATTGCCACTGGACTGTAAATCCTCTGTGTATTTAAGAATGACAACAGTTTGTTTCACATTATGAAAAGATTCAGCCTTAACCTATTTCACTTTATGTTTCCAATGAATTGATGCTAATGAATTTTGGTTCTAAAAACCTGAACTTCATACAAACTTCCTAGATTACTGACTTTTAAATTAGCTGTTTTTCACCTCTTCAAGAAAAAGGCTTAGTTTACAATGTACTTAATAAAAAAAGTATGTACTTCAAAGATAAGCAAATGTATTTTCATATGGTTTAAAACAATATCCTACTTATTCTACT
>VMDO01027003.1:0-25875 GCA_007922755.1 Pedetes capensis
TACTTGAGTTCCAGTTCTGTTTAAGATAGAAATTTTTCCTGTAGCGAACTTTGTTATTATATTGTCAGAATAATCGCATGCCCAAAGATCCTAAAGTTGAGAAAAGACATATGGGAAAACTAGTCCTACCCACAAAGACATATACAAGCAGGCTTTGTCGTCATTAGGAGGAAATAAGAATCAATGGTGTCATTACTAAACCAGTTGGATAGAGGAGCACAGAAACAAGTATATTTGAAACCATTTCAAAGGGCTTAGAGTTTTTCCATTGCTAGGAGAAGCCACCAAAACCTGGGATCAAGGACATCTTGATGAAATTACTTTAAAAATGTAACTTGTATGGGGAAAGAATTATGAAATATTAGGATTCTACCACACTGACACTCATTTACACCTTTCAAATAGTAAAAAATATATTCAAGCAACTACCCACTGGAAAACAGTCAAGTAAAAGTCACATGAAATGGTACTTGTAAGATCACGTAGAGCATTAACATTTGAGACATTTGGGTGAAACTTCTTTGCTACTTTGAGCCTGTCTAGTAGAGAAAGAAGAAAAATGATTTGTTTTTGTACTTGTCATTAAGCACTATATACAGTAGTTAAGTATTAATAAATAAGTAGTTAACATTTATGCAATGGTTCGTTTCTGTTAAAATATGCATCAACTGTTCATTTATTATTTATCATTGCCTTCACAAGAGAAAATGAGAGTGAGTAGCCAGAATTGGCATTGTTTTTTTAAATATTACTTTGATTTTCAGTACCAAGATCATAAATAAATGATTATCTTCTGCATAGGAAAAATCAGGATGATGAATGAACATTGCCCTGTCCTACTGGCACACTCCACATGAATTAAGCTCCAAATATCAGCTCCCACATTTAAAAAAACATGGGGTACCATCAGCAGCTTGGGACTGAGAAGATCATAGCAATTAAACAAATGCCCCAATCACTCACATTCTTCTGTCATTTCTCATTCACAGACATTGGTACCATGATCAATTTGTATCTTCTGTCTTTCTGTCATTTGAACATGCTAGCAGTTGCTCAGCTACACTTCTGAAAACAAAAGGCAATTGCTAAATATCCTTGTGAATTTTTTTGGTTTACTGTTGTCTTGATGTCAAGAGAATGAAGTTGCTTCCCATGCCTAGATCACTTATTTAATCTGTTAGTATCCACAGGTTCTTATTTGGTGTTTTAAAACCATGTAATGACTATTGCTAACAGTGAATAATTACTTAGTACTTTCAAGTTTTATATTTACGTAGAACAATATATTTTATCAGGATCAATACAGTAACACAAAACTTTAAGCATCATTAAAGTGTGAGATGGCCTCACTGGGAGTTCAATTCAAAGTCTCTATTGTTGTTGTTGTTGTTAGTTGCTGTTGGGTGCTGTTGTTATTGTTAGGTGCTGTTGAGTCTGACTCACAGCAACCCTGCTTATATGCAAAACAGTAGTATTCGTGCTTTTCTGCTATTCAACGGATTTACAATGGCTGATTTTTGGGGGAGTGGGTTGCCAGGTCCTTCTCCCAAGCCTACAGCACCTAGTGTTTCCAGGTGGTCTCTCATCCAAGTACTAACCAGGCCTGACACTGCTTTAGCTTTTGGAGATCTGATGGAATGGGATGTCACAGTGTGGTATGGCTACAGTCCTGAGGTCTCTAGACATGTCTAAACATGTATGAAGCTGTCCCATGTAGGCTAAATTCTGAAACTCTGAATCATTTGTTTAGAAGAAACTGTCCTCGAGTCCAGAAAGGTGGCATTCCAAACCTGGCTTGTACCTTGGGTATAATTCAGACAAGTTGCTTAAGTTTTTGTATTTAAGTACTTGTGAAAATCAGAAATGATAATGCTAACATCGTATACTTGTTATATGGATTAAGTGAAAGTGTTTAATAAACCATGAATGGCCATCTAAATTCAAGGGATTTTGATTTAGTAAGACGTTAGGATGAACATGAGCTTAGTCAAGTATGAAATACGAGGTCTCTGAGATGGACGCTTATCTTGCACTATCACAATGCTGTCTTTTCAGTGAGAACCAGGTATTGAGAGTCACCATTCCTAAAGCTGCTTGATTTTCCAGGGCCTAATTGCAATGACCCCCACCCAGCTCCCAGGGACAACTAAAAGCTTAGGCTCAGTTTCCCCTCCCAAACAATGTAGCTTCTCCAGCCCTCAGATAACTTTCTCAGAAAAAGTGTCAGACTCATAGAGCCTAACTACTAAAGACAGGAAACAATTAAATATGTAAATCAAGGAACTTACACTTCTCTGATGACATTCAGCACTGTCTGCCCCCACCTCCTCCTTCTGCTCTTTGCTTCCAGTCCCCTGGGACAGAGGGTACTGTGAGATCTCCTTCTTCCACACTGCTCCTGTGAAATGTTTTTATTCTCAACCACCTGCCCCAGGCCTTCTCCTCAATTATTAATCATGTACCGATGAATATGCATAAAAGCCTGTCTCTGGGTTATATTAAGTTGAAATACATATAAGAACATGTTCTGTGCCACAGTAGAGGAAGGATCAGATGGCTGAAGAGGAAGAGGAAATGATGAGTTTGGGTTTATTCATCCTTTTTCACTCCACAGAGAGCACCAGCATGAAGAAGCCACTGATTATTCAGGTTTCTTTGCCTCAGGTTCAATTTAAAATGTGTTTCTAGATAAATAATGATTTCAACTCTGGATAAGGTGCTATTCTGGAATCTGCTTTCTTTTGATGGACAGGAGTCTTCATGACATTAGAGGGTCAATATTGGCTAGGAGGTGACTAGAGAGGTTATCTTGACATTCCTTTACAAATGAACTTTCTACTTATGTGTGCTTCTCTTTTATTGCAAGATCTGTTTGCATATACATAGTGCCACAGGAGAGGGTTGGTGATAGGAATGCATTTATCAACCCTAGAGCCCTGTCTACTCTGCTCTGTGAGGTGACTGGACTAAATCACCTATGCTTTATATTCTCCATTTTCTACCTCAGGTGAATTTTCCTTCCCAAAGAGAAATAAAATCTAGTATGCATGATGGGATGGGGTTCATCTTAGTTGGTAGAGTGCTGCTCTGTGCTCTCTGAGGCCCTGGGTTCAATCCCCAACACTGAAAAATGGAAGAAGGACATAGCAATCTACTCCCGAAATAATCAGCCATTGAAAACCACATAAATAGCACACAGCACTGACATAGTGCCGAGCATGGGACAGTGTTGGGGAGAGTTTTGTTCTAACATACACAGGATTGCTATGAGTTCAAGCGACTTAATGACACCTAACAACATTATGCTTGATACAGCATATGTCTATAAAAACTAATATGGTTTTTATCTCATGAGAGGCCTTGCTTAATCACATTCTCTCAAGTAGCACATCCTTACCCTTATTTTCTTTATATGATGTTATTGTATTTACCCCTCCTGGCATATGTTGTTGTTGTTGTTAGGCGCCATCAAGTCGGTATCTGACTCATAGCGACTCTCATAGGGTTTTCAATGGCTGACTGTTTTTCGGAATTGCCTTGGGAGTGGATTGCCAGGTCCTTCTCCCATTTTTGTGGTGCTGGGTATTGAACTCGGGACCTCAGAGATTGCAGTGCAGTGCTCTACCAACTGAGCTAAATCCCATCCCCCTGGCATATGTAATGAGTTAATTATTATGTCTCATTTCCTGTGTCTTCATCACTGTGAATATGAGCTTAACAAGAGGGTGGATTTTGTCTACTTTGTTCAATGCCATGAGAAGATTTGTTGTGAATAAATGAATAAATGAAAAGTAGAACAACACCATTAAAAAACTCACTATCCTATTCCTAACATGAACTTTAGGAACAAAACACCTGTGTATCCAAGCAGACTCACCAACCATGATGGACCAAGAGAATTTTTCAACACTTCAGTCAACATTCTCTTACTCTTTTTCCTGTCTGCTACAACTGGTTTTACTTCACGTGGCCATATGATTCTGATGCACATGAATTCATAATATATTTTTAAATTAAAAATTATTTATCCTGATAAAAAAGTATTTACAAATGGAATTTTATTTTGTTTTGCTGATGGCTTATTCTTACTGGTATAACAGCCATACATTTATAAATATAAACTTATATAGCCCAAAGCATAGGTGGAAGATGGTTGTGATTTGTGTCTTCTGCTCTTTATCCGAGCCAGATGACACTTTCCTCCCACATATCTTCCTGTCTTCCTGCCTCTCATTTCTGGGTATCTAAGTTACTTACAATCTGAAAGATTCAACTGTTTTTTATACATAAAATTAATTTTTCAGGTTCAATGGACTCTAAGGATTAATCCAAAGTAAGATTTAACTCAATGGGAGCAGCTCAAGTAAGAAAATAGAGAATTATTTTATTATTTTCTTGCTTACAATACTTATTTCTTGCTTGTCATTAAACTTAATGTCAAATCAATAGATTTTTAGTTTAAAAATTTCTGCTTTCTTCTATTCACCATTCTAAAAAGTCTCAGATTTAACCTACAAAAGAGTGTGTTTGTCTAATGTGTTATTGAAAAATCTAATTTTATAGAGTGCCATCTAGACAGAAATGCCAATTTTCAGTAATAAGGGTCACTATAATAATGTTTAATGTTTCAGTGTCTTTTTACCAGTTCAAATGCCCTTTAAACATATATGCTTCCTTTATTTCAAATTCAAGAATAAATCATTACACTTTGATGAGCACTCCATCACACTAGACATTGTAGTTAAATTTTCCTGTTTAACAGTCTCATTAATTTATCACTGCTTTCCTGGCCTGCCCTGATGGATTCATTCAGCGAACAGTTATTTTGAATATAAATAGCAGTGGCTAGAAAGCTCCAAGTTAGGTGCTGTTTGGAGTATGAATTTGCACAAACTATTACAGAGTTGACAATCTAGAGAAATTAACAGCATTTTCCAACAAATAATTATCCTACAAAATAGAAAATTCTATTACATTACATGAATAATACAAAGGAAGAAATGTCATAGAGTGGGAAAGAAAAGATCTTGTCTGTCTGGCATGATCAGAAAGGTAGCAGAGAAGAGAATGATTTGAGGAAGTCCTCAAAGAATGGAAAAGGATATCAAGCAATATAATCATGGTCAGGCCACCTAAATCACTAAATGTATTCATGGCACCTCAGATAGTATTAATGGGAGACATATAGAAGGCAGATGAAAAAGCTTCCTATACAATGGCCTATCTTCCTGACTCTTATGTCTACTGTTCCTGATCAAAAAAGAGAATAAGAATGTTAAGAAGGTGGTGGAGACAGAAAGTGAGATCACTGGGACTAGAAAGTCTATACAGTATTCTCTTCCATGGCTGCAGGGAAGACTGAATTAAGTTCTAGGGACTAAATTTGTCCCAGGTCCCCTTGGAAGAGACTTATAGTCCTCTAAAGAGCAATTCCCAAAACTGAGATGAACAGATGGGAAAACTCATGTGATACAATGTTTCCTTGGAGTAAATTACCATTACCTTTTAAGAAAAAAAAATTCCCTCTATGTGAGACCTTTACCTCAACACACTATGTGTGTGTATGTGCATGTGTTTATGTATATGTGTGTCTGAAGAATAATTCTACTTTGCAACTACCCATATATATAAACCAACATTTCAGGGAGTAAATAGCTTTAGGTAACAAGATTCCTTAAAATAAATCACACTATGAGTAAATCATTGCCAGATGCTTGGGGATTACTGCATACACATGGAACTGGCCTGAGCCTTGAGTGTGAGATTTATCACCAGCAATAGAAATGGGTCTGAAAACGGGAACACAGCATAGCCACATGGAGCACCATGAGAAATGAGGCAAAAGGGCATTGAACATGCAGTTGCCCAAAGCAGTCAACAGAGATGATTTTTCAATCTGACATAAGGAAGTCCCTAGAGAGATCCATTTTTCATTCTGACATGACTAAGATAATAGGTCAAAAGTTAAAATATGTAATATGAGGCCCAACACAAAGAAAACTACTTTTATTTCAGGAATAGCAAAGGGCAACATATTACATGTTTGAATTAAATGGGCATCCTTTTCCTTAGAGAAGCATTCCAGAGACTACAGCTTCAAAAAGCCTTTCTTAGGAATACAAGTCATTGAAAAACAACAAGAAAGTGTGCAAAATTAAGTTTGCTTATTTGTGGATACTCTGAGATAATCCTTCCCTATGAGAAGTTATTTTCCATGAAGAAATAATGATTGGAAAAAAAATTCAACAAGCAAGAACAAGCGTTCATGCATAGATAGAAAGACCCTTAATCTGAAGTTCGATTTCACATTTCACATTCTTCTTCCAGGTCACCAGATGAGTGAATTGTAATTGATATCAATTTAGTAAAATCATAGTAGGCCAAATTTAGATATAATTTAATTTTGATATTTATGAGCCATGTATAAAATTAGTAAATGAAAGTGAATCATGAGAAATGTCATTTAATATCACTTATTTTGAGAGGGCTGGGATTTAGCTCAGTTGGTAGAGTGCTGCGCTGCAGTCTCTGAGGTCCCAAGTTCAATTCCCAGCACCACAAAAATGGGAGAAGGACCTGGCAATCCACTCCCAAGGCAATTCCGAAACAGTCAGCCATTGAAAACCCTATGAAGGTCGCTATGAGTCGGATACCGACTCGATGGCACCTAACAACAACAACAAATTTTATTGAGACCAATCTAGAATATATGCCAGTAGCTGTACATTGTGGTGTCCAATCCCATCAGATTTCAGAAGCTAACCAGGGTAGGGTTTGGTTTTTACTTGCATGAAAGACCACCTGGGAATACTGAGTGTTGTAAGTATGGGAGAAGGACCTGGCAGTCCACTCCTGAAACAATCAACCATTGAAAACTTTATGAATAGAAGAGAAGCACTGACAATAGTGTTGGGCATGGCACAGTGTCAGGTACTGTTTCATTCTGTTGTACATAGGGTCACTATGAGTCAGACTCAACTCCATAGCACCCAACAACAACAACAATCTAGAATATTTACTACTGGAAAAATAGAGAGAAAGAGTCAAAATAAGAAAGATAGTATACAGGCAATAATTAAAGGGATGTAAAGGCTTTATTACAAAATTAACACAGTAAGGCCCTGGACTACATTTCTATCTGAGATGACTGGATTTGAGGCAGATACATGAAAATTATCCTGGATAATGCCAGGAGAAACCACATTACACACTGTGTTTTAAGGTTTATTGAGTTTCCCTTCTTAATTAGTCTTTGTATCATAATCAAACAAAAGCTGTCAAAAATTCCTTCAAAAAGGAAAATTATTCTAAATCTCTAAATTCCCTACCACTGTGAGAAGCAGCAGGCAACATAACCATCTATGAGCAGATTCACACAGCAGCATTTGGAGATGTTTTTGAGTTTTCACTTTTTTCTGGTGACCCAATAGAGATTAGTGACAAACTTACAACTTTCTCCAATATGTAACTTCTAGATGGAATTTCCTCTGATGAGAGTTTACCAAGACACTCATCAGATGGATGAGGACAGATATCCTCTATTGCATATTAATTGCAGAATTCTCTGCAAATGCTGTTAAAACCTACTTGATAACATGCATGTTATTTACCAGCCACATCCTCCATTACAACACAACATGATTTTCTAGACTATCTAAAATGATTCATTTTAGCTCATTTTTAAAAGATTTGGGTTTTTGTTGTTGTTGTTGTTGTTGTTGTTGTTGTTCCTGACGCTGTTTTTACATTTGCTTGTATTTCCCTTTGAGAGTTCTTTTTCCCAATTCTGGTACATAATGCATCTCTTTCCATTCAGAACAGTTTTAAGCTCGAGTCAACAAAGAAAACTTGCACCCACCACTTTAGCTATATCCTATTTTTATCTTTCCAACATTTCTTTGCTCCTTTAGTAGAACAAAATTTGAACGGTTTTTTGTATGTAATAAAGCTTTTATTATTGTTTTCTTTTTGTTGAACACTTCTACAGTTCCTCTTTTTTGTGTGTCATCCATGCATTCTTCAAATCTATGGATACTCAGTACCTATACCACTCCCTCTCTACCACTACCTAGGAACTTATGATCACCCTATTACTATTATATTTTCCTAAGTATATTATGTCTGTTCATATTTTATTGATACTGATTCAGTCATTATTCTATTATTGCTGATTTTTTGTTTTTGTTTTTTATTGTTGTATTGTTTTGCTTTTCTGTAAACCCAGAAGTGATGTGGCTCATTTCCAATTGAGTATCACAGCAGTCACAGGATTTCTCTTCATGAAATCAGCTTTTCCATTAACTTACTGCAGTATCATTAAACTTTTAGGCAAAATTGAAATACCTCTTGAGAACCAGTCAATGTCTCAGAACCCTTAGTTTCCAAAGGTCTTTCTGAGAGGAAATGTCATGTAGAAATAAAGTGAGTGGATAGATAGATCCAGGATCTCTGACTGGAATGGGTCAGAACAGAGAGAAAAAGTTCCTCCCTCCTATTGCTCAAATGTATATGGACAGATCGGTGATATGTGAGTGAAATCTGGGAAAGTCTGAGTTCTATTCAGCTTGACAAGGGCCAGAAAAAACAAAGATTCTCTCCACTGTGATCAAGAAGTATCCTTCCTTTCCTACCTTTTAAGTTACTATCATTATTGAAAAAATATGCATAAGTTCCCAATATGTCCCAGGATATAGATCCTAAAATGCAAACAGTGAAAAACTCTCTAGTAGCTGTTTAAGTGGTAACTAGCCTATGGCCTCAGTGCCATGAAGGGGAATGTAATTACAGGGAATTTCTTATTTTCCAACAAAGGGCAATGAGCCCATTTAGGGCATGGGGAACATTTCATCTTTACCCTTACAACCTTCTTGACCTTTGAGAATCAATATCAAAGATGTCTCAGCAACAGTCTATGTCTTCTTCGTTCTTACTGACCCCTCCCTGCTCTCTCCTGCTTTTTTTTTTTCCTATTTCCTCCCTCCTTTTTTTTTTTTTTTTCTTTTTTTCCTTTTGTGGTACTGGGGATTGAACCCAGGGCCTCATACTTCCATGCGTTGCAAGTGCTGGACCACTGAGCTGCACCCCAGCCCATTTTTTTACTTTTTGAGACAGGGTCTCACTAAGTTATGCAAACTTTCTCTTGTCTCGAACTTGAGATCCTGCTGCCTCCACCTCCTGAGCTGCTGGGATTACAGGGGTGCGTCACTGCACCCAGCTTTCTTCCTCCATCCTTAAACATGCACTAATTTCTCAGAGGCAAAGAATGGTGTATGTCTATTAAATCACATAATTCCAGGCTTGACAACATGGCAAAGCCGCTACTTGGGAAAGTAGAGTAGGTACATTAGTTACTTTTGCAACATCATGGGAAAAATTCCTGATAGAGACAACATAGGAAGGCAAGGCCTATTTGGTTCACAGTTTTAGAGCGTCTCAGTCCATAGTGGCAAGGAAAGCATGGCTGAGCACCAGGGCCTGTGCAGAGGACAGTACTTCAAATCACGGTGGACCAGGAGCAAGACTACCTGACTGGACCTGGGGGCCTGGGTTAAACCTTCAAATATTTCTGCCAGAGCATTCAAACACAGCCTATTGAGAACATTTTATGTTTAAAACAATAGTCTGCCTCTGGCCCCCGAAGGCCAATGATCATCTTATAATGCAAAATGCATTTAGTCCAATTCCAAGCATCCTCAAAGTCTTAACAGTCCTAAAATTGTTCAAAGAGCTCAAGTCCAAAGTCTCTTCTGAGACTCAGGACAATCTCTTAGTTGCAAGCTCCTATAAATAACAAAAACAAGTTATATATTTCTAAAATTCAATGGCACAGAGTAAGCCTTTCCATTTCAGAAGGTCAAAATGGGGGCATAGAAAGGAGAAATGGGACTAAAACAAGACTGAAACTAAGCAGAAAAAAATATTCAATCCTGTAGCTCCATGTCTAGAACCTAGTGCCCATGGTGGCAATATCTGTGCTCCAACAGGCTTATGTAACCTTGCATCTGTGGCCTCTCTCTTGGGCCAGCTCTACTCATTGCTGGCAGTTATCCTCAGCAGACATTCCACATTCAGGGCATCTCCAATATCCTGTGGTCTCCATTGCAGCTTAGGCCTTATCTTCACAGCTCTTTCTAGAGTTCTCTGCAGGGAATCTGACCCAACTACATATCACCTGGTCTCCCATGCCTTTCTCTGGAAGCTCAGAATAAATTTCTAGGACCCTGTAACTCGTGCATTCTGCATGTCTGCAGAACCAGTATCATATTTTAGCTGACAATGCCAAGTTCTACCGGCGGGTCAAACAGTAGCTGGGCCCCTTTGGACCATGGCTGCAGTGTCCTCTGAATACCTGGATGGCTGAACCCAGGAAAACAATTCTCTCTAGATCCCTTTGAGAGCAGCAGGCCCTGGAAATGCAATCTTTTTAAAGGAAGGACTTCCAAATGAATTTCTCATTTCATACCCTGGAACTATTGATGCCAGGAGTCTGGCCCATTCCTGAAATACCCTTAAGGCATTCTTTGTACTGTTCTAGTGCAAAATGCTTAATTTCTATTTAATGGTGCTAATTTCTTTAACCACTACAGCCTCCTTGTCTGCCACTTTAACCACACCCTTTCTTTGGCCAGACTGAACATTTATCAAATCTTTCTACTCTGATTTTGCTCCCTTAACTCATTACAAACCCCGCTAAAAGTAGCCAACTGTCTCCATGATGCACCCTCAATGGTATGCTGTCTTGAAATTTCATTTGCCAAATTAATAGTCCATTCTTTTGAATTCAGCCTCATTGTCTTTACATGTAATAGGTAACATGAGTGGCCACTGGTCCAATTCTCAATAGAGTCTTAATTTCCATCTGAAACCTCATGAATATACTCTTCACTGTCCAAATTTATATTTGCATTCTGGTCTTTCAAACTCACACCAGAATCCCCCTGTCAAGCTCTGCTTATAGCATCCTAGGACTTTTCTAGTCCATATCTCCTAAGCCTGATAAATGCCTCCCACAAACCAATTCCAAAGGCTTAAGAACCACATGGTCATATTTAGGCACAGAAACTAGCTCACTCCTCTGCTATCAATTTTCTGTATTAGTTACTTTTGCATTGATATGACCAAAATTCCTAACAGAAACAACTTGGGAAGGAAAGGTTTATTTGGCTCACTATCTCACAGAGTGTCAGTCCATAATGACAGACAAAGCCTGGCTAAGGAACTGGTGGCAGGCCCTGTAGTAGAGGAGAGCTCTTCAAATTGGAAAACCAGGAGAGAGCCAGTACCTGACTGGAAATGGGAGCCCAGTATAACCTTCAAAAGCCTACCCTCAATGACCTACTTCCACCAGGTAGGACCCATTTTCCAAAGTTTCAAAGCCTTCTAAAACAGCACCACCAGCTGGGGGCTAAGCATTCAACTATAAACCCATGGAGGCTATTTGATATTCGAACCATTACAGTAGGGTAAGTACACACCGGAGTTTTTGTTAATTTTTTCCCTGGCTGAATTTTCCCCTTCATGGTCATTTCTTTTAAAATTGTCCAATTAAGTCCATGAACTCTCATCTTTCCTTACCTCAGAGCCTCTTTGATTTACTATAAATTATATGCCAGCTGGGAGAATGGTGAAGAGTATGTAAGGGATTGGCATGGAAGAATGCTGAGAGACTTTAGATTTCAGTGTGGCCTTAGATAAGTGTTAATGACATTTTCTGACCTTTCCTTCACCCTGCAAAGCCACAATGGTAAAAGACGTTCATTTTATTAAAAATTCTGCAAAGCTTCAGACTGATGTTATAGATATTTACATAATCCTTACTACTTCAAGCTGTGGCCACAATTGATTATTTCCTGGTTGCTGGAAAATGCTGCTTTTGTTGACGCCAAAAAGTGTTACTTAAAAAAAAAAACTTGGCATAAGTAAGCATATAAATAACATATTTTGATGTCTACAAGGATACTAAATATAAATATTTGTCTATAGCTGGAGAAAGGGAGGCCTTGAGAGACCATGACTCATTTAAGGTAAAAGCAATGGTTAGTGATAGAATTACACTTGCCTCTTGTGTTGCTGACACCAGTCCAGTGTTCTTTTTACTAAAATAGCCACTGCTGTTTTGAATATGTATTGAAGGCTAGGCATATTGTTTTATATATATACATATATATACAGGTATATATGTATATATACATATATACATATATATTTATATATACACACATATATGTATATGTACATACATATGTATGCATATATACATATGTATATAAATATATGTATATATATACACATATATGTATATATACATGTATATGTATATAAATATATGTGTATATATACACACACACATGTATATGACTTAGTCCTTATACCTTTAAAAGACAGGGAAATACTTATCATTGTTGCACCTTAGAGATGTGAAAACTGCATGTGAGAACTGAAAGTTGCTTACGTTAATGTATACTTTAAGCCCAGACTAAAATTTGATTCCAGGTTGAGCTTCTAAATTGTCTTTAATTATTTGCCTCACTATAAGAGCCATGTAGATGTTAATACTGAGGACATGTTATATTGTTTACCAATAGCCATTAAGTATGTGATACTGGGGCAGGCAAAAGGGACCCCCTATCTCTTAAATTCTCTACCTACAATATTTCACATGTAACAGACTGAACAAAATTTCATAGTGAAGCCATGCCCATTTTCTAAAGTCTTTACAATCCTCTGGTTATATTATATTATATTATATTATATTATTTATTTATTTATAATATATTTATTTATAATTTTGTCCCAAATTTGGGTTTATAATATTTTCCTCTGAGTTATTCACTACTGCTGTATTTGTGTGTGTGTTTTATGTATATCTACAAATATGTTATGGGGATGGTGCCTAAATGGTGATCTTCCACACTTTTAAAAAGATATCATCTTGGAGTTTCTTTGCAGTGTTCTTGTGGTCCCCATTTTCCTATTTCCACAATACATATTTAGTGCTGTTGAGAAATTACTTTCCTGGTACCTCTCACCCACTGCGTAGGACTCCCATAATCTTTCCTGGTTCTGCTTGGTTCTTCCTCTCATACCATAAAGCCCCCAATTTATTTTGTAGGCACCACTGACTCTTCAGATCCATGGGTCACTATTGGATCCTACCCCCAAAACAGAAAAATATTATCATAAGGATATGGCTCAGAGGGTCAGCATGTTTTTGAACTATTCACCAGGCATCTATTTCCAAAGCCTTTTCAAGATCTGCAAATAATTTTTCAGAAGCTCTCATTTGTCATTATAGTCACTGCCTCCTTACCAGGGGCTTGCTTTCATATGTTTTCTTTTTTCCCTATGATTCCATGCTACTATATGTTTCAAATACAAAGAGTTTCACTAGAGAAGAAAAGTGCTAATTTAAATTGATCTCTGCTACTCCTAATCCTTCCTAATTATCTTAATTTCTTTTATTTTATTTAGAAAGCACACTGATTGACCTACACAGTTTTCGTGACATAACTTTTTGATAAGAATTTCACATTTAATAACTTTAGTCCCTCTCATTTCATCATAGTTGGATAAAACTGCAGAAATGTAGAGGTAACATGGCTTGGAGATTTAACATTCATGTTCTGTACTCCTGGTATGGCCATGCCAGCCATCAGATCTTGGGCCATTCAGCCAACCTCTCAAAATTTCATTACCTGTAAAATGACAAGAATAACTCACCTCCTAGGATTCTTTTGATGATAATGTACACAAAGTAACAACACAATTGTTGTCCAATACATTTTATACTTAGCTCATGAATCGCCTTTCTCCTTTAGGCAAATGAACACTTGAAAAATTATGCTATACTCTTGCATATCAATGTAGTTCATTCATACTGATTGCTATATAATATTTCACTGGGAAGATTTAAAACAAAATGGTACAGAGAGTGACCTCTCCTTGCCTAGTAGTGATACTGAGATGTATGGCAAAAGAGAATGTCATGAAATGATAATAAAGTAGGGGATGAGGTGGGAGGGAAGAAAATCTGTCTCCTGTATGTACTTATTCTGAAATGGAGGGTTTATATAAAGCCAATGTGGCAAAAAGGAGATCTTCCTTATAGTCTTCAGATATTTCCTAATGTAAAGAAAAATTTGCTACCAACATGATTATAAAATATATTGCCCCAATATGGCCTTTTAATACTCTGATGGAAGATCAGTAAAACCATTGTTAACCTAATATTTGGCTCATGTGACTGCACATGATAAAAAAAAAACTAGATTTTTAGCAAGTGAGCATCTGGATGCTTTAATTTCAATGTTAAGTTTTTCATTCTGCCATACATAGGGTTGCTGTGAGTTGGACATGACTTGACAAAAACAAATTGGATGTTACTCCTTTGCAATTCTTTATTTTGATCACCCTTCTTCTCATGCATTTCCTCAGAATTCAAAGCCCAACTACTACCATGAGCTGCTCCCATTGTCCCACCTTCCCTGTTATCTTCTCAGTAACTTCTCAGTTTGTCTCCTTAGTTATAGCAGTGTCAGTGAGCAGATGCCTCCTGGATGCTGTCACTCTTGCTGCATTTGAATCTACATCTGCTATGCATCTGGTGCATTTCCAATAGAGTGATGATATTTAATGAAAACGATTTGTGAAACACATAGCTTGCCCATAAGACATTTAGAAGATACCTAGAAGATTTCAAAAGCATTATTTTTACAGGCCTAAATATTTGTCAATAATGAATTATTTATTAAATTGTTCTAGAATTTTCTTGCTAAAATTGAGTAATTTAAGTAAATTAGTCATTTATTGTATCAAGATCAATTAATAATTAGCTATGTCTTTGCCTCACCAATAAAAAAACCTCTGCCTTTCTATTCTTGTCTTTAGTTTCCTAAGTTTAAATTTTCAGGAACAAATTTAATATATCCATGAGCTCAAAGGGCTGACAATTTTTAGGTCACACAAGTTGCTTGTTTTATAAGAAGACTGTCCTGCTGTGATATCAAGAAGGAATGATGCCAGCAAGATGGGAGAATAGTAACATAGAAAACATACCAAAACTTCCAGGATGCAGCAAAAGCAGCACTAAGAGGGAAGTTTATAATAATAAACATCTACGTCATGAAAGATTTCAAGTCTGCAAATTCACTTTACACCTCAAAGAACTAGAAAAAGAAAAAAAACTGAATCAAAAGTTAGCAGAAGAAATAATAAAGATTACAGCAGAAATAACAGAGAATGGGAGAATAGTAGAAAAACTAAATAACACCTAAGTTTTGTTAAAAAACCAATAAATTTGACAAACTCAGTCTAGTTAAGATAAAACAGACTTAATAAGAACAAGAAATAATAGAGGAGACTTCATGACCAATGCCAAATAAAAATGATTACGAGACTATGAGGAAAAATTATATGCCAAGAAATTAGTTAATCTAGAAGACATGAACAAATTCCATAAAACATAAACTTATCAAGACTGAATCATGAAGAAATAAGAAATCAAAACAGACATATAAGGAGTAAGAAGACTGAAATAATAATGAGAAAACTCCCAAGAAAGAAAAGCACAGAATCAAAGGGCTCCAATGGAGAATTTTACCAAATATGTTTAAACTTCTAAAAAACAAAAGAGGAGAGAAAGCTTTCAAATTCATTTTATAAAGCGAGCACTGCCCTGACACAAAAGCCAAACAAAAACACTGAAAGGAAACTATAGATCAATGTCCTTGAACATTGATATAAGGCTCCTCAACAAAATACTATTGAATCAAATTCAATAGCAACATAAAAAGATTGTGTATCACAAGTAAGTAGAATCCATCCTTGGGATAAATGCAAAGGTGATTCAACATATAAAGGAAAATGTAATGCACAATATTAATGGAATGCAGGACAGAAAATCACATGATCATCTCAAGTGACACAGAAAAAGAATTTTAAAAACTTCAATACCTTTCCGTAATAAAAACACACTCAGACTAGAAATGGAAGGGAATTACTTCAATATGATAAAAATATTTATGAAAAGCCACAGTTAACACTGTACTCAATGGTGAAGGAATGAAATCTTTTCTTCTAAGATCAAGAACAAGGAAAGGATGCTCGTCATTGTGAATTATCCAGTAGTACTGAAAGTCCTAGCCGGAGCAATTCAGCTAGATAAGAGAAATAGAAGATAAGAGAAATTAGAAGGGAGTAAAATTATCTCAGTTTGCAATGAAATGATCACACATGTAGAAAACCCTAGGTATCACATAGATCCAAACACGAATACAACTATTAGAACTAATCAATAAATTCAGCAAAACTACAAAATAAAAAAGCAGTTGTGTTACTATATTCTAATGATTAGTATAACTGAAAAAGTAAATTAAGAAAACAATCTTATTTACAATACTGTTAAATAAATAGACTTAGGGCCAGTTATACACCTGTAATTCCAGATACTCAGGAAACTGAGGCAGGAAGACAACAGGTTCAAGGCCAGAGGCCAACCTGTGCAGCTGAGCAAGAGTTTATCTCAAAATCAAAAATAATAAAGGGGGAAATGGGGTGTGGCTCAGTAACAGAATGCTTATCTAGTATGTGTGAGGTAAGGGCCTGGGTTTAACTCTAGTACTGAAAAAAAAAAAAAAAAAAAACCTCAGGAAAAAATCTAACCAAGGAAGTGAAAGACTTGTACACAAAACTGCAAAAAGTGCTGAATGAAATCAAAGAAGACACAAATAAAGGTAAAGAAAGATATCCCATGTTCATGGATTGGAGGATTTAATATTGAAATGTCCCTACTCTACAAAGCAATGTACAGATCCAATACAATTTCTATCAGAATCTTCCTGGCTATTTTTGTAGAAGTACAAACACACACACACACATACACACACACACACACAGAGTCAAAAATCCATTGGAAATCTCAAATAATCTTGAATAATAACAGCAATATTGAGAGAAAAGAACAAAATTGGAAGCCTCCAAATTCTAATATCCAACATAATACAAAGATGCAATAATCAAAAAAGTAGGTACTAGCACAAAGATATAAAGACCAGCCCAGAAATAAACCTATGCATTTACAGTCAATTGATCTTCTACAAAGGCATCAAGCAGATGAAATGAGGAAAGGATAATCTTTTCAATAAACAGTTTTGGAATTCTGGATATCCATATACAAAACCAAAACCTAAGACCTGAAAATTCAAAACTAGAAAAAACATTTAAAATTTTTCATAGCATTAGATTTTGAAATCATTTCTTGATATGACACCAAAAGCACAGGCAACAGAAGCAAAAGTAGAGAAATGGAATATTACACTGATAACTAATACACACCAGAGGAAAAAATCAATAGAGTGAAAATGCAACCTATAGATTGTGAAAAAAAAATTTATAAACCATATATCAACCAACCATCCAACCAACCTATATATCTAATAAGAAACTAATATATAAATTGAATAAGTAACAATTATTACTGAACAAAATGAAACACAACCCAATTAAATTGTGTAAATACTTGAGTAGACTTGACTTGAAAGAAGATATTAAAATAGTCAGCAATCGTATGAGAAGTTGGCCAACATAATGAATCATCAAAGAAATGCAAATAAAAACCAGACTAAGATACCACCTCACATGCCTTAGGATAGTTACTGTCAAGAAACACTGAGACCGTACCAAGTGCAGTAGATGATGCTGTTGTTGTTGTTGTTGTTGTTGTTGTTGTTGTTAGATGCCTTTGAGTTGGGGGTCTGACTCATAGCAACCCTTATAGGGTTTTCAATGGCTGATTGTTTAGGGATTGCCTCCTGAGTAGAGAGCCATATCTGTCTCCCATTTTTGCAGGGCTCAAATGGAACTTGGGACATCAGAGACTACAGAGTGGTGCTCTACCAACTGAGCTAAATCCCAACCCTGGAGATGATGTAGAGAAAGTAAAACCTCTGTGTACTATTACTGGGAATGTAAAGTGGTGCAGCTATTACAAGAAATAATATAGAGGTTATTCAAAATATTTAAACGATAGAGACCATAATATCTATTGTTGTTGCTGTTGTTAGGAGACGTCAGGTTGAGTATAAATCATAGTGCCTCTACATATAATAGGACAAAACACTCTTTGACACTACGTGATGCACATAATCTTTTATATGTTTAAGTCCATTGTTGTAGCCACTTTGTCAATCCACCTAGTTGAGCATCTTCCTTTCTTCATTGACCTACCACTGTCCCAAACATGTTGTCCTTTTCCAGAGATTGATTGTTCTCTCCCAACAACATGTCCAAAATACATAAGATCATAATATCTAGAAATCTTATATTTTCTTCATATAGCCAAAATAATTGAAAGCTGGATCTCAAATATTTGCATCCATGGATGTTCATTGTAGCATTAACCAAAATAACAAAGAGAATGAATCAACCTCCATATCTATCAACAAATAAATAGGTAAAGAAAATTGGACATATTCATTTAATGGAATATTATTCCAAATTTAAAAAGAAGGCTGGGCACGCTGGCTCATAACTATGATCCCAGCACTTGAAAAGCTTAGGCAAGAGGAATAGAAGTTAGAGGCCAGCCTCAGCTCACATAGTGAGACCTTGTCTCAAAAACAAATGAATATATAATCAAACAAACTAAAAAGAAAGAAATCTTGTTATATACTACAACGTGTATGAATCTTGAAAATATGCTAAGAAAAATAAGCCAGTCAAAAAAATACAAATGCTATGTGATTATACTTAGATGAAGTATACAAATTAGTCAAATTCACATGAAAAGAAAGTAGAATGTGATTGCTAGGGATTGGAGGTGAGGAATGTGGGATTTTGCAATGTGCAGAGAATTTCAGTTTTGCAAGATGAAAAAGTTCTAGTAATCTATTACGCATAATGTGCATATAATTGACACTACTACATACAGATGTATTATCATGATTATGATGGTAAATTTTCTATCATGAGTTTTTTTCTAACACAATAAGATATATAGGAATGGGATATTCCTATATATTGTGGGCACAGGTTTTGGGTTGCAGCAGACTTGGGTGATATTTGGATTATAACCATGTAGTATCAGAAAAATCACTTAACCTCTAAGCCAGACTTCCTCTCTGATAAAAGGACAATAACTGTTCCTACCTCATGACATTATTAGAAAATTTTTGGAGAAGAGTGAAATATTGAACTCAGTGTTGTTATTGTTAGGTGCCATAGAGTTGGGTCTGACTCATAGAGGCACTATATACAGCAAAACAAAACACTCCCTGGTTCTGTGCCAAACACATTATCTTATTTATGGTTAAGCCCATTGTTGCAGACACTGTGTCAATCCATCTAGTGGAGGGTTTTCCTTTTCGTTGACTTGCTACTCTCCCAAACATGATGTCTTTCTCCAGGGATTGGTCCCTCCTGACTACATGTACGAAATATGTAAGACGCAGTGTAGTCATCCTTGCTTCTAAGGAGCACTCTGGTTGCACTTCTAGGACAGATGTGTTGGTTCCTTTGGTAGTCCATGGTATATTCAATATTCATCTCCAGCACCACAATTCAAAGGCATCAATTCTTCTCTTGTCTCCTGTGTTCAATGCCCAGCTTTCACAACCATATGATGCGACTGAAAATACTATGGCATGAGTCAGGTGCACCTTCGTCTTCAATGTGACATCTTTACTTTCCAATACTCTAAAGAGATCTTTTGCAAAAGCTTTCTTCAAAGCAACGTGTCTTTTGATTTCTTGGCAGCTGCTTCCACGGGTGTTGATTATAGAACAAAGTAAATTAAAATCGTGAACTGTTTCAATCTTTTCTCCATTTATTGTGAAGGTGCTTATTGACCCAGCTGTAAGGATTTTTGTTTTGTTGATGAACTCAGGCACTTGGTAAGGATACAATCTGTGTAATTTAGTGGTACTGTCAGTACATCAGGAAAGGATAACTGAAGGACCGTGGATGAAGACTGATGGCTTTATGAAAGCTGTTGGGTTACGGCTTTTGGTGAGTGAGTATCTAAAGACTGGTTACATTCACATCATTGCTGAGTGCAGACCTTAGGACAAAGATCCAACCTAATACCCCGTACTGCCCAAACCACCCATGTTTCTCTATCTGAACTAGTTTAGCCATATACCATCTTAACTTTTTCATAAATATCACAGAATTTGATCATTCCTTTCCAAAATGTCTGCTGTGAAAGATCATAACCTGTTTTAGAAAAAAATGAAAAGACAGGATCAAAGATATCTCATGTGTATTCCTATATTTGATTTTTTTAAAGTACTTTCTAGGTTGTGAGGGAGCAATGCAGTGCATTTAAAGAGAATGAAATGATGAAAATGTTTACTACGACTCAACAAATACTGCTACAAAGAGTTAAGTACATAAGTAGAAGTGCTCATGGGCTCACAATCAATTTGCCATCTTAAGACAGATCCATTGCTGAGAAAAATCAGCAATCAAATCAGAGCTTTTAGTGGTATTTTTTGGAAGAAGGCATTTCAAGAATAAATCTTCCAAAAGGTACAATCTTTCTTGATTCCACTGAGGAAACAGAAATCAGTATATGTGTAGAATCTTTGGTACTCACTTTTAAAATCTCCCAGTAGATATTCCCAAAGGAAATAAAATCTGCCTTATGTCTTTGCCCATCTGCAGTGAACTTTAATGTTGGTCTATATGTATTAAAGAACCTTAGCTTTGTCTCCCTCTGGGAAGGATTCAGCATATGGTTTGCTCCTAAGGCAGACATTTATTTAAACTGTAAATCTAAATGGAATTCTTCCATTTTATTTCTAGTTTTGTTTCCTTTGATCCTTAAAGTAATTAACTTTCAGTGGCAGCTAATTATAAATGAAAAGAAACCAGAGTCTATATGATTGTTTGGTGCAGTCTTGACAAAGTGTCTTTTAATTGAAAAGTCTCTCTGCTGTATGCATTTGAATCCATTTTGCACTGTATTTATGATCCAGGATTTGTATTATAACCATGACCTTTCATCTAATGACAGAATCTCAAGCAGAGAAAAAAATAATTATTTTAACAAACAAGCACTAGGGCTATAAAAGAGAAATGAGAGTCTGTGAGAGAATAGAATGTGATCTGACAAGAGCTGCAACTAAATCTACTTCCTGCTCTTAGTCTCAATCCCATGAAAACGCCCTTGTATCAAAAGATATATGAGCCTTTACTTTGAGAATGAGAAATGTTATTCTTTAAACTTATTTCAAAGAGAAATCAGTTCCAAAAAATAATACAGAGAAAGAGAGAGGCATAGATGAAAATAATTGAGGTCAGAAGAGCTACTTACTGTTCCATGTTAATACTAATCATTAGCAGCACAGATGAATCTGAAAGTTAATGACCTGTCAGTTAAATGACCCTAGCTGTACTTCCCCCTTCCCTGAAAATGACCCTTGTGAAAATTCACTGACCCTTTTTGTCCTCAACTCTTTCCTTTTCAAAACAAAAATCAGAAAATATTTATTGTCTGTGTGAAATATATATGTTGCAATGATTTTCTTTAAAAAAAACTAAACTAAATAGGGACTTAAATTCTCTATTTCTGAAAGAAAACTCTAGGGTTATTAGCTTATCTAAACAACTCCTTAACTAACTGAAAATAATCAGCAAAATAGGAAAGCAACCCTCCACCTTATAGAGAAATCTCTTGACCTGACTGATATCCACTTAAAAATATATGTCACAAAGACAGCATCTACTATCTCCTTCAAGAGAATCAGAAAACAATATGCCTGGATCTCATTAGTTTGCATCCATGCAGAATATCAGCTCTGAGTTGCTTTTATAGACTTAGCTTAATCAAGAGTCCATGCATGAAATGATCATTTTTACACTTCCTATAAAATTATTGATAAAGGCAATAGTCTCTATGTTTTCAGAGAGCCAATATGAAATTTTTCTTCCCAAATATAGTACAAGAAAAAACTTTGCTTCTCCTGAAGGATTAAAATGTTATTTATCAGCAATAATGTGAAGTTTACAGTGCACTGCATTTGCTTTCATTGCTTCTGCTTTTAAGAAAATCAGGGTAAATGCATTATTTAATCACAGAAACTAACTGGTCATTGTTGTGCATGCCTATTATCCCAGAGACTTGGGAGGCAGAGGCATGAAGATCACAGCATGCATAACTTATTGAGACCTTTTCTTAAGATAAAAGGTAAATAAATAAAGGACTGGAGGTACATATCAGTAGTATATCACTTGCAAAATATGCACAAGGCTCTAGGTTTAATCCTCCAGTACTACAAAAAATAAAAATTAAAAAATCATAATAACAAAGTTAATCTAGATGACTTGAATGTTTATTTACCCTCAATTCTAGAAGAATGTAAATTGTTTTGAATTGTATTATATAATAGGCTGTATAGATTTAATCCTCCCATTTTCACAGGGAATTATACCATAAAGAGATATTAAATATTCATTATTGATTTGATATGTTAATGAAATAAAGACATTTTCTACTTCTTGGAATTTCAAAGATAAATCTTTAAGGATACTATTAACGTTCTACCTCTTTTTAACAAGTAGATTAGAAGGCAGGTTACTAACTGCAAGAATGATAGCAAGGTGCACAGCTTAAAGGTACATACTAACAAGAAAAGGAACACATGTTTTAAGCCCTCATGGGCGTTCTTCCATTACAGATCTAAGATGGTTAGTTACTTTGTGAATGCAAGTGATTGACGCATAAAGCTTAATTAGGGTAGCGTCCAGAGGTCTGCAAACATTGTTTTAAACAAGGGGAAACTAAATAAAAGCATGTCTTTGTTGAGTATGACTAATATTCAGACACTAAAGTTTGTACATACTTCCAAAAAAAAAAAACACTGAGATTCCATCTCACTCCAATAAGAATGGCTAAGATTTCTAAACAAATTATAACAAATGTTAGTGAGGATGCAAAGAAAAAAGAAATTTTTCCACTGCTAGTAGGGCTATAAATTAGTTCAACTACTGTGGAAATCAACATGGAGATATCTTAGAAAACTAAGAATAGAACTGCCACATGACCCAGCTATACCAACTTCTGGGAACATACCCAAAGGAAGATAAATTATCATCTCACTGGGACAACTGCACTTCCATGTTTAATGCAGCACTCTTCACAATCAGAAGGGTACATAATCAACCAAGATGTCCATCAAAAAAGGAATGGATAAAAATATGTGGCATATATACACAATGGCATATTACTCAGCAATAAAGAAGAATAAAATTGTGTCATTTGTGGCAGAAATATGCATGGAACTGGAGCATATCATTTTAAGCAAATGAACCCAGTCCCAAGAGGAGAAATAACATATGTTCTCACTTATGTGTGGGAGCTAAATCTAACTTAAAGGAGGAGAAACAAACATAAGTATGTAGATATATAAAAATGAACAATCATACTTATCTAAGAAGGGATAATGTAAGCAGAGTAGAAAGAAGGGAGGAGTGAAGTAGTGTGGGGGAGTAAAGGTAGTGGAAGGGGAGACAAGGAGGGGAAATAATGTACCAGGGGTAAAGGGGGAGAAAATAATTTCAAAATATATGATGCAACTATACAAATGCATAATAAAAATAGGGGAAAGGAAAAAAATCAATGAAACTATATCTCATGATTGCATATGATTTTCATTACATATTAATCAAATGGTTCTGTAAAATATGTAAGTTGATGAAAATGTAATGAAAAGTGATATAATAGTCATGTAATGTAAATAGTAGAAGTCTTACTACTCTGTACCCTATCAACATTTACAAATAAAGGAAAAAAATTATGAGAACCTTACATATCAAATTCATATATTGCTTATAACACTTCCTCTGAAGATGTCTTCAGCACTACTTCATTTCCATTTAGCCATTTTCTCTCTCTTGCCTTAAAAATTTTGAGATGTCAATCCTAGACATCATGATTTTCTGGGTCCTATACTATTACAGCCTGCAGGCATACCACTGTGGCGTCTAATCCCACCGGATCTTGGAAGCAAAGCAGGGCCAGTCCTGGGTAGTACCTGGATGGGAGACTGCCTGAGAACACCAGGTGCTATAGGCTTGGGAGAAGGACCCAGAAACCCACTCCCAAAAACAACCAGCCATTGAAAACCCTATGACTAGCAGAAAAGTACAAACAATAGTGTTTTGGCTGTTGTACATAGGGTCACTGTGAATCAGCCACCAACTCGAAGACACCTAACAACAACATACTATTGCTGATACTTATAGAACATCCCATTGCTGAATTTTCTCACTCTTCTATAGATGCTAATTGTAGTAAAATGCTAAGAAAACAAAAACGTCAGGCCAGACCATCCTGTCCTTTCTAGTGGAGCTAAGAGATGTTCACTAGAAAAGCACCACTTTCTCCGCAAAGAACATTGACAATAGCTTCACCCTTTAAGCTCTTAAGAGTCTGTGATTAATTTCATATCTTTCAGGATCTTCACATTCAATCCACATGCATGTCGAATAAGCTACCTCTGGAATTTGACCAATATTTCTATGTATGATTTACTAAGTTTTATAAAGTTTAAATATATTCTTTACCTTTATAGAACACATAGTACCACATATTTAAAGCATATTCTCATTTAAAATTTTGTCTTCTTCCATATAAATGTAATTCCCTTAATTGGATCTCTTGCTCAAGAAGATTTGCATTAAAGATAGTATAGGTATCAGCCAGGGTTTGTTCTTTTTTATTGTTATTTGTTTGCTTGCTTTGCACAGGTTGCATGATACATGACTAGCTCACTTTGGTTTTTCTCTTAAGTTTTTTAAGCTAATGTTTTTCCGTGTATTTGTGTGTCTGAAATATATCTGCTTGTTAATATATATCTATATGAGGCTAAAAATGAGTTCATATTGCTGTCTACAATTTGTATCTGTGAAGGTTGTTTTACATATTTAAAATATATTCAGTTTTTTTTTTTTTTTTTTTTTTTTTTTTTTGTGTGTGTGTGTGTGTGTGTGTGTGTGTGTGTCTGTGTGTCTGGCGCTGGGGATTGAACCCAGCATTTTGAACATACTAGGCAGGCGCTCTATTACTGAGCTACATCTCCAGCCCTAGATTATTTTGTTACACTCTTCATTCCATCCCAGGATTTTCTAACCTTCTACTTGGCATTTGTAAAATCTTAAAAACTAGGGTTTACTATTTGTAACATAAAATTGCATAGGTTCTTAAAAATCTCCTATGCTTTGTCTATTCAACCCTCTTCTCACCACTACCATGAATACTGAAAACTACTGGTCTGTTTAGGATTTTTGACAATTCCAGAAATCAGAGTTGAGAAAATATAGTCCGTAGCCTTTTTGGATTAGTTTCTTCCATTTAGCAGTTTGTGTTTAAAAAGTATCCATATTTTCGTGGTTTGCTAGCTCATTTTTTTACTTACTCAAAAATATGCCATTGTATGGATATATCATTGTTTACCCATCTATCTATTAAGAACATTCTGGCTGCTTTCAATTTTTAACAATTATGAGTAAAGATGAAATAGGCATTCACATGCAGGTTTTATGTGGACATAGGTTTCAAATTAGTTGGATAATCAGCTAGGAGCGTTATTAGCTGGATCACATGGTATAACTATGTTTAATAAATACGTGTTGTCTTACTACATAAAAGTATGTTTAGTTTCCAAATGTTTGGAGAACTTCAGTTAATTTTAGTTTTATTCCATTATCATCTAAGAACATATTTCATATTATTTCTATGATTATGCATTTGTTAATGTATATTTTATAGCCCAAGGCTATTTTAGTGACTTTTTCATATGAGCTTGAGGAGAATGTATATTTTATTTTTGTTGGATGGAGAATTTCATAAATATCAGTTAAATCAATTTGATTGCTAAT
>VMDO01027004.1:0-25874 GCA_007922755.1 Pedetes capensis
TATACAGAAATGCACACTTTTTTCCCTTGTAAATGCTAGTACAAAACCAATGAGTTGTGGCAAATTTTTGTGTAATTAACAATAAATATTTATAAAGAATGAAATTACTTTCCAGCTTCCATTATACCTCATACTAAACTTTTTTTGACAGTCTAAGTTTTCTTTCCTATGTTTTCCATCTAATTTTATGATATTATCATTCTATGGTTTGTTTCTAAAATAGTGTTGGGGAATCCAGTGTTGATTTCTGCTTTACTAAAATATATTTTGATTGTTTTGGAAGTAATGAAAACATTTCTATTTTTATTGAGCTAGCTGACAACACCTTTTCCATTATTTTATTTTTAGCTGGCTAAATTTAAACTTGACTCTGCACCTTTTAAAATTCAAAGTGAAATAATCAGACCATTTTACTTCCATTTGCCATCAGCTGAAAGATTAGTTACTTCAACTAAAGTACAATACAATCAATAATAGCTAAATTTATACCCAACAAGACCATCCTTCCTTGTTGGAAGCACAGTAAAGTCCCTCATATATTTGGCCAGAAGGAACACCCTCAATTCCCTTTCTTATAGTCCATTTTTATGGGACGAGGTAAAGTAATAAATCACAAACCATTAGTTATGAAAGGTCAATAGCATTTTCCTAAAAACCACTATTTTGCCACTCATATTCTAGATAGTTCTTATGTATACCTAAGCAGATTCTTTTTGCCATTTTCTTGCTCATGGAATCAATAAAAATGCATAATAAAACATAAGTATCAGACCAACTTAGGTTTATCTTATTATCTCTTATTACAATAATTTACTAAATTTACACTTATCTTCTGTATGCTTCAACCTTCATATGTTTCCAGAGTATTGATGCTATAGCATCTAACAAATATTAAATAATGATTCTAGTGTGCATGATACATTCCAGGTTCAAAGTCATCAAGGATGAAGAGTGACAATTTACTACTCATACCATTGTTGTTGTTGTTGGGTACCCTCTAGTCAGGTATGACTCACAGCTGTACAACTCCTTGTAAAAACTGTATTCACAGTTGAAAATTCAATGAAATATAAAAATGATATAGTATATTCATTTTTTAGTAGGAAGGAGAATCCATGTAATATCTGTAAGCTGCTGCATTTAGGTAGTCTGCAACACAGTCATGTGTGTTTAATTTTTCTGAAAATGAAACTGGCAAAATATTCACTTAAATTATTATATTCCTCCATTAAACATTAGTATTCTCTTAGGTAATGCAATATGTATCTGTATACATTCCTTTCTAACGGTTACCACATCAAAAAGCTCAAACATTCATTTCTTATTATTTGTCACAAATTGATTCTACTTTTCTAAAGTAGAATACAGCCTTTCTCAGTGAAATGTCTTCGTCTCAACTTCCTGGCTTCCCAAGAGTTTGTTCCAAAGGAAACTCTTCATTTAAGAGTTCTTCATCTAAAGGACTACTTGAGGAACTGCATTAAGTCATCCGCTCTATAGACTGAAGATCTCTACTTTCCTTAATCTACTGTTGCTGGGCTGAATGTGAAAGCATTTAACTCTCTTTCAAACTTTCCCCAAACAGCTTTCTCATGAATTATACCCATTATCCTAGCAAAAATCATAACATTGCCCTGAATGGTGGCATGGCCATCCCTATATTCTTTTCCTTCATTTTGCTTCATTATATCAAAATTCATTTAAAATGTCACTTTTTAAATTTAAAATTATGTTATCTGACACTATCATTTCACCTCCCCCAAGAATACTATCCTCACTGTGTTTTCATGAAACTATCTACCATCACTTCCAAGTCTAGGTGCATTCATTTTCTTACATATTTTTCCTGGTATCTAGTTACTTTTCATTAAAATCTGCCTCTGCGTTAGTCTCTATTTGCTATTGCTACATTATCATATTTAGTGTCATAGCTTACATTATCACTGCTATGTGATTTTTAAAGATTAAATTTCAATCTTCCTTCAGATCTGTGACTCATACTAGACATTATCACTTGGCAACCTCAATTTTCCTCTCATCTTATCCTTGACACCTCCAGGTAAATGACATTGTCTGTTCCTAAATTTCAAAGTCTAAAGTTCAGAAGGTGATCTGTATTCCTACTGTCATGGACTCAGGTCAGGAATTTCATTTGGATTATTCATGCCACTTCCTTATCCTTTTCATTCTCTCTGTTGTCTTCAGTTCTTCTATCAACCTTTCCGGTGTAGTTTAAAAATATTACTACAGTTTTTTATAACATGTCAATAAGATGATATGCTGTTCCCTTTACCTAGACTAAATTTTTTCACTCAATATTCCAAATTCCATGGGGAATATTGCAAAATATTTTATAACTTTTCAAGGAAATTGCTGGAACATTCCACTTCATATTCCTATGAACCTTTCTGTGATTACCATTCTCTTGCACCCAAGGTGCTGGTTGCCATTTCTGGAGTATGACTAGACTACAACACTGGAAGATAAGGCACAGACATTGTCCTTCCATGTGAATATCTTAAACACAACACAGTGCATTGGTCAGGATAGAGACTCAATAAGTGCTTGTCAAAAATGAATGAGTCAATGCATAAACATATAAATGAATATATTAATTTATCACAGGCAGAGCCTATCATGGTAACACAATCATAACAGGCAGGCTAAGTACCAGAAACTAAGTACCAGAAATTTCTTTGTTATTCCAGAGCTTTTTTCATATGATGGGCATATATTTCTATTTGTATGGCACATTTTGATTTAAGAATCTATTTAAGTAGATCTCAGTAAGTGAAATACTCAGATTTTCTATTAATGCCATCATAATTTCTCATACGGAGCAATATTAGGGACTAATTGATAATGAATGAATGAATTAAATTCTACAGGAAGAGAAAAAGTCAAGAATCAGGGAAATAAATGCTTCATTAACTTATTTATTCAGCAAATATTCATTCAGCAAATATTCATTGAATGTATGTGATCATTCAGGCACTGTGAGATTGTAAATTCACAGCACAGATAATACAAGCCTCCACATTTCCGTAGAACTGCTGTCTTTTTATTTTTTTAATCAAATTGCTTACTCAGAATTTTCACTTGAATGTCTGATACGAAATTAAATTTAGCATGTCCTAATCCAAGGTCTTGGGTTTTTTGCTAAAACCTATTACTGTCTGATTCTTTCATATCTCAACAAAACCATCATTTACGGTTTCTCAAGTTAAAATTACTGAAAATCACTCTTTATTAATTATTTCTTCACATCCCAATTCCAATATGTCAGTCTGTAAGCCCTACCATCAGAAGAATATGTTTTTCGATGACTTCTATGCCACCTGATTCACTTCTGCACTTCCAGTTGTTGTTTTTGTTAGGTGCCATAAAGTCTGTGTCTGACTCATGGCGACCCTAGGTAAAACAGCAAAACACTATATTGTCAGTGCTTCTCTGCTATTCAAAAGGTCTTCAGTGGTTGATTGTTCTTTTGAGAGTGGGTTGCCAGGTCCTTCTCCCAAACCTACAGTACCTGGTGCCCCCAGTGGGTCTCTCATCCAACTATTAACCAGGCCCGCCCCTGCTTAGCTTCTGAAATCTGATGGGATCTAGTACTAGGGTGGTATGGCTGCAGGCAGACTTCCAATACTCTACCATTTTTCCCCAATTTCCATGGTTCGGTAAATTCAATTTTCCAGACAGGGATTGAAAATCTTGCAGAAGTTTCACTACAACAATTCCTTCTCTATCTATATTCACCAATGTTATATAAGCTCTGTGAAAACAGGAGAACTTGGGGTTTAGCTTAGGTAGAGTGCTGCCTTCCGTGTTCTGAGGCACTTGGTTCCATCCTCAGCACTGCAAATATGGGGGAATGATGCAACAGCCTACTCCCTAAGCAATTCCGAAACAATCCGCCATTGAAAACCCTATGAATAGCAGAGAAGCACTGACAGTGCCCGGCATGGCACAGTGTCCAGGAGTCTTTCTTTATGTTGTATATAGAGTCTGCACGAGTCTAACCTAACTGGAAAGCACACAACAACAACAACAATAGCATAAGTATGTGCATGGTGCTAGGATGCTGCAGGATAACAAATAAACAAGGAGAGACCCTTGAGAAAGCACAGCACCAATATAGGAAAAGACGGATTGGTTAGGGGAAAAATTTGGAGTTTGGAAAGCAGCTGGTTTTGATAGGGTTTAAACTGTGTGGGAATCAAGGGAGAAAAGAGTTCTGAGTTACTCTGAGCTCCAAAGTTCCAACATTTTGGACTAATTCATTACCTGAAATGTGGTTGCATCTTTCAGTGAAAAGATCCCCTACTTTTCAAAATTGTTTCTTACATGTTGTTTTTCCCAGACTTCCTATTATTTTGATTATACTTGTGTGTATGAACTCTAAAGTGATAATTATGTTATTAAAATGTTGTTGTTGTTGTTGTTGTTGTTGTTGTTAGGTGCCGTCAAGTCGGTATCTGACTCATAGCGACCCTCATAGGGTTTTCAATGACTGTTTCGGGATTACCTTGGGAGTGGATTGCCAGGTCATTCTCCCATGTTTGCAGTGCTGGGAATTGAACTCGGGACCTCAGAGACTGCAGTGCAGCACTCTACCAACTGAGCTAAATCCCAGCCCTATTAAGATGTAGCACTCAAAAAGATCCAAAAAAATGAATCAGTACACAACATCACTATATCTTACTTAAATAGCATGAACACATCGAATTCATTGATTTAGAATAAATTTGTAATTGTGTCCTAGAATGGGTTACTTATGCATTCATTTTTCTCATCACTAACATGAAATTGTTCATAGTGATGATGTTTTGCATAGTTATGAAGCATTGTTGTTGTTGTTAGGTGCCGTCGAGTCGGTATCAGACTCATAGTGACCTTCTGTACAACTGCAGAAACACTACTGTCAGTGCTTCTCTGCTGTTCATAGGGTTTTCAATGGCAGATTGATTTTTGGGAGGGGGTTGCCAGGTCCTTCTCCCAAGCCTCCAGCTTCTGGTGTTCCCAGGCGGTCTCCCATCCAGGTACTAACCAGGCCCGACCCTGCTTAGCTTCCGAGATCTGACGGGATCGGATGCCACAGGGCTACAGCTGCAGGCTATGAAGCATAGAGACATTTATTTTCTGATCTTTGACACCTCCAAATTCTCTTTTTGGCTGTTAAAACAATTATAATCCTGGTTCTGTTTAAACATTTTGAGTGATATGTAGTTTATGAGCTCCTCCTACTATTGTTGCTTTTCAGTAGTTATGCCTTTAAAATCTTTATGTTGATCCACCTTCTGCCTATTTATAACTTCCACTCAGTAGTACCAGCGCAGATTCTGAAATAGGTACAGTGGATACACATTTTCTAACAAAAATTGTCTACCACTTGCAGATACTGAGGCATTTTTTCTCTCTGTCCTCCCAATTTCTAAAATAATGTGATTGCCATCTCTTTCTCAAGTAACCCTGCTCTAAGTAAAATAAATGTATTAACATCTTTCTAAATTCCACATAATGTTTATCCACAGTGTTGATGGTGGAAAATATGACTTATAGAATGTCAGAGTGTATTCCAATTACAATGTGAATGTATTTTCTCCCTGGATGTACTTCTTAAAATACTATTAAACCAAGGAAAATAATTTGGAAATCATAAATAGAAATGATAATTTTTAAAATATTGTTATTTCTTGAATTTTTGTCTTGTTAGATATTTTTTGATGATTGCTTAGTATTGTTTTACATAAAATAAACTTATAACCATCTATTGTGCAAGAAGTGTTTTAGATTTATGCACCTAATGGAAGGCTATGTGGATTGAGCCAATGGATGTTGAGAAGACCTTGCCTGTAACAGATGTAGTGAAGTTTGTTGTCCTCTCACCCTTCCTTACTCCCTCCCAAATCACTACTCTCTCTCTCTCTCTCTCTCTCTCTCTCTCTTCCCCTCACTCTTTCTCTGTTTGGCATGGTTTTCCCTGTCCTTTTGTACAAACAACTCTACTATGTTTCTTTAGAAAAATTCTTACCCACTACCTCATTACTTGAGATCGAGGTGGGATTATCAATCATTGAATTTAGACCAGGAATGTAGATTTATATTCCAAAATATCTCATTGCCCCAAATTTAGGATATTAATTCTAAGTCTCCTTGAATTCCACCTTTTCCAGCGGGTAGACATGGAATATTTATAGAAGAAAGGAATAAGACCAGGAAATAAGGAAAACCAAATGTAAATGAAACTCAGCAAATGATAGAGAGAGGGAGGTGAGGGAAACAATGATACAACTTATTTTACTTATAGGATTCAGGCGGGACAAATAATCTTTTCAACTTGAATTCATTTGTGATGTTCTATTCACTGCAATTAAATATATCTTGATTAGCACTGGGGATGATTACACACACCTGTAATCCCCCATGGCTTGGGAGACAGAGGCAGGAGGATCATGAATTGGGGGCCAAAGGAAACCTTTGTAACTTAGCTAGACCATGACTCAAAAAAAGAAAAATGGGTTGAGGGTACAAATGAATAGTAGAGTGCTTGTAAAGTATGTGTGAGGCCCTGGGTTCAACCTCCAAATACCACAAAAAAGGCCCTCATTGATACGGAAACTAATTAATAACTTATCTTTAAATGGATGTTGTATAATTTTTTTTTAAAGTCTTACAATTACTTTTTTGGGAAATTCTTACTTCTTCCTATGTATAGAAGCTGAGTATCCAAGAAATGTGCTGGGATTTAGCTCAGTTGGTAGATCGCTGCGCTGCAGTCTCTGAGGTCCTGAGTTCAATTCCCAGCACCGCAAAAATGGGAAAAGGACCTGGCAATCCACTCCCAAGGCAATCCCAAAACAGTCAGTCATTGAAAACCCTATGAATGTCGCTATGAGTCGGATACCAACTCGAGGGCACCTAACAACAATAACAACATCCAAGAAATACTATATGGAGCATATAATGGAAGGTGATTCTGTGTTCAATTAGTTTTCTGCAGTGTAATAGAAATGGCTAATGTCTTTTATAATAGACCATTGTTGGGGATTTATATAAAGCACCCCATACATAGGATCCATCTAACCAACATGAGGGGCTGACACTCAGGCTACATTCTACTCACTCCTTTATCCCCCCTCCCATTGAGTGAGCAAAGATGGCCCCTGACCAGCCTGACCAGCCTCAATCACCTCAATTCTGATTGGCTACCCCTAGCATCTCAGTTAATTAACTGCCTTTACCTGGCAGGTATGATAGTTCACCTGCTGTACCTGTCAGGAATGTGCCCTGATTGGCTAACCCCAGGACATGGCCCCTCCGGGACCCTATATAAGCAGGGTTCCAGGACTTCCTTGACCCACCTACCTCTCACTGTCCCTCAACTGCTACCTGGACCCCATCACCTTGATCCAGCGTTCCCCAATCCAGCTGAAGATCTCCAAGCAAGCCTACGTGTCAAGACCAGGGGTCCTGAAGCACCGAAGGCTACACGCAAGTCACAAAGAGCCTCCCAATTCCTCCCATCCTTGGGAAGGAGGGAGGCAGAGAAGGCAAGCTGCAAGAGTGAAGATAACCAGACCTCCAGCCCAGCGGAACACCAGCTGCCTGTAGCTATGCCTTTAAGGCTGAGCTGTTCCACCAGTCAGCCTGTAGCATTCTGTGCTGCAGGCTCAGAGCTAGCACTTTAGCACTTGACAGGGGCTGCTTGCTTGTTGCATCCCACATGGGGAGTAACCCAATAAACTTCCTTCTCCTGTTTCCCACAGAAGGTCTCCCAAGGTCCTTCTTTGGTGCCTCCAGCCACTACATCAATCCAGTCCTGTGGGTCTCTGATAACCACTTGCTGTCAGGGCAAGGCTCTGACCTCTGCTGGGCCTGAGCCAAACCCCGACAGACCATCATCTTTTTTTCTTTTTTTTTAATTTTGAAAAATGAATAAAAATTATTTGCCATTTAGTGCATATTTGATTTATAGCTTCGCTAAATGTATTTTACATAGCTTTTTTTCCCTGTGAGAATAATTAAGATAGGCGTGACGAGTAATGTTAAGAGTTAATAGATAGCTTTTCAGTTCTTAAGAATACTCAATATTTTGCTTCTGTTGAGATTTGGCTGGAAATTGGCAATGAATTCCTTTCTTTTCATAAATTGATTATGTTGATAATGCATACTTACCTTAAATTTGGCAACTTTACCTAGTGGTTAGTGTTGAAAAGGAAGTGTTCTATGTTCTGCTGCTGGATTCTGAAAGAGATGGTACTTCTTCTAAAATAATTCCCACATAATGAGACATTAATGGGTGTCACTTGGCACATTACTGTTAAAGTGCAATAGATTGCATTTGGTAGTAATTTTAGGAGTAAATGTGCCTGTGAAGTATCTGCATTTTACTCGGCAGTGATTTAATTTTCAGAATGAACAGAATGCTTTATGAAACTAATTTACATGTGTATTTTAAGTTTTCTAGTGGAGTGTGGTGTTAACATAATTTCATTTGAAAACTGTTTATTTAAAAAATACTTCACTGGGAAAATAGAAATATATCTAAGGAAAATAAACTTCCTTTATTATATAGTCAATTATGTAGTGAGAAGTTTCACATCATTTCTCAGAGGAAAATATTCATGTTAGTATTTTCATTTATTACTACTTTCTATACAATTTGTGGTGACTGGCATCAATTGTTCATAGGGAATATATAACAATAATACACTTCGTTACTTGATTTTACTATGAAGAAAGTTGATAGAAAAGTTATAGTTCTTTTATTTATAATTTGGCTCCTTATAATTTTATATTCTCCTGCAAATGTTTTAAAATATAATATATTGTAAAAGAAATATCCTCTATTTTATATTTTTATTAAAATATTTGTTATTTTAATAAATATAGCAATGTGTACAAAAATAAATTGATCTAATTCTCATAATGTTGATCAATACAACAGGTCTAGATTTTTCTTATCATCATAATCTGCTAATAGAATTTACAAAGTTCTATTTGACAGAGATATTTCCTACTTTTTTTGCAACTGATATTTGAACACAAATAAATTATTAGCATATGATTCTTTATATCTGGGATCCAGTTCCAAATGTCAGTATTTAGGTATTTGCCTCTGGACCCGACTATTCTTAAAATCATTAGATAGTGTACTTCACATCTCTAAAGCACTTTAGTAACACAGTCTACGGTTGAAAGATGTCCCTGCAGTTTTGGAAAAGATATTCCACGCAAAATCTCCTGCAGACGTGGGTGGAACATGCTGGGTTCTACTCCTATCCATATTCTTTCTTCAGACTTCATGGTCAGGCAAAATTTCTTGAGAAATCTTGAAATTCATGTTCAAAGATTACATCCCTGATTGCTCCAAGTTTCATAATTAAAAAAAAAAAAAAACTCCTGAAATGGAAATACTAAAAATTGATAATTTGTCATTGTGGAATTGTGATCCTTTCTGGTGTCCTTTGGCAATAATATGTCTCATTATAGACACCCATCCTGAAGAGACATTGAAGCAAAATTTCCATCGAGGGCATGTGAGAATTCCAGTTTCTCTCCTTCCTTGTTAACATTTGGTATCATCAGAAAGTTTAGCTAATCTGGTGTGTGTAATTTTGTCTAAGGTGGCTTTAACTAAACTTTTTATTTTTTAAATGACTATTGAATACTTTTTATATGTATACTGGACATATTATCTGCAGATAGCCCCTTCTGAAGCATTGTTCAAGTCTTAACCTCTTTTTGTATTTCCTCGGGTGACATTTTCCTAAGTACTTATAGGATGTTGTAAAAAAAATCCTGTGTGTAATTTTTCAGATCTGTTAATTGAAAATATCTTCTTCCACTCCAGTGGTTGCCTTTTCACTTTTTAAAAGATGCTTATTGATGAACAGAAGTTACCAGTATAGCCTAGTTTATCAGTACTTTCTTTTATAGCTATTCCTTTCTGTCTTGCGATATATTCTAGAAACATTGCTATTTACCTTTTCATGTTTAGGTCTACAATCAACCTGTTTTGTATTATTAATTTTTATTTCTTAGTGGTTTGTGAGATTGACATCAGGATTATGGTACAAAACCCACGAGAGCTGAGGTTTAGAACCTTTATAAAAGATCAACAATCTTGTTCTCCGTGAAATCAGGAGCTGCAGGTAATAGTGTCCATTACACTGCCTTCTGTTATAGGACCTAATTAACAGAAACATTGTGCTCAAAACCTGCTTGAAAGAGAATCTGGAAAAAGTAAGCTTTCTAGCCTTGCAAATTATACAGAAGCTCTAAAAATGTTTTGAGAAAATCATTCAAACTAATAACAAAATACTTCTACAATACTTTTTGCACACAGCCTTTTGAGTGATATTTTACTACATAATATTGAAAGTCTCTCCGTTGTAATCCAAGCACAGTGGCACTTACCTGTAATCCCAGCAACTCAGAGGGCTGAGCAGGAGAAAGTTTGAAACCAGAGGCATCCTGCACGACTTACAGAGACCTTATCAAAATAAAAAAAATGAAAAAGGGCTTGACGTGCAGCTCAGTGGTGGAGCATTTGCAAAGAAAACTCAAGGCCCTGGGTTCAATCTCCCAGTACATAAATAATAATGATGATGATGATGATGATGATGATGATATTAGTTGCTGTTAACTTGGGTCTGACTCATTGTGACCCTCACAGTGTTTTTAATGGCTGATTATTTCTATATTGCTTCCGAAGTGTATTGTCATGTCCTTCTCCTATTTTTGTGCTGCTGGGGATTGAACCCTGGACCTCAGAGAGCACAGAGCAGTACTCTACCAACTGAGCCATACTTCAGCCTAATAATAATAATAATAATAATATAATAATAATAATATAATAATAATAATAATAATAATAATAAAGTCTTACTATTGTATACATAACATATTTCAAAATTCTTATTATCTTCTAAGTTTGCTCTGTGATGTGGTCCCTTTGTTTTTACCTGATCTCCTACTTTGGCCCTTTTCTTCATTACAGTGCATCTACAGTTTGTTTTCTGAAAACACTAGCTTCTTTCTCCTTATGCTCAGAGAGAGTTTTTCTGTATTTCTCTACTAGATCTTTGTGTGGTGAAAAAATTATATCAGATTTTAGCTCCAATGACACTCCCTATAAGAGGTTTTTCTTTTGTACTCCAATCTAAAGTACTATTCCTCTCTGCAATGCCTGCCACTCATCAGAACATTCTGTTTATCTTCTTGGTGGTGATTTTGTTACAGGAATGACAGCACTTGAACGGAGGAAACCAACTAAAACAATAAAAAGCTAGAAGTTCCTTTAACATACAGACTTTTTAAAAATTTTGTGTATAAAAGAAGCTATGCATACAGAGAAGAGAACATATCAGTAGATTGCATTCACGTGGGTAAACTTCCCAAGACCATAAACTCCAGAACATGTTGAGGAATGCGGGCAATTGAACAGGAAAAGAAAGAGGCCTCAGGTTTGCTTGAAGTCTTTTCCTGCCTGTCACCCTCCGCACCTACATCCTGCAGCTGTACCACTGTGGCGTCAGATTCCGTCAGATCTCGGAAGCTAAGAAAGTTTGGTTCTGGTTAGTGCTTGGATAGGAGACCACCTGGGGACACCAAGCGCTGTAGGCTTGGGAGAAGGACCTGGTAACCCATTCCCCCAAACAATCAGCCATTGAAGACCCTTTGAATTGGAGAGAAGCACTGACAGCAGTGCCGGGCATGGCATAGTGTTCGGGCGTTTTTCTTTCTGTTGTACATAGGGTCCTTATGAGTTGGACCTAACTCCATAGCACCTAACAACAGCATGCCTTTTACAATAAGGAACAATATGTACTAGCCAGAGAATAAAAGTTATTCTGTTTAATTAAACAAATCTAAAGCATCCGTATTTCTTCATGAATTATGAATCAAAGGATGTAAATCCTTTCTCTTTGCTGTGGGAACAGGCACCGATCAATAACTCTCGAGGACAGGTGTGTGATTGTTGTAATCATCCTTAGGGTGCTTGTGTAACTAGAGCACCGTTATGGCCTAAGGCCATCCACAAACTTGCTGCTGCTTATTGAGCTTCTTTACCACTCGACTTTTGAGTATGATTGGTAGCCCCTTCATCTGGGTCTTTTCCAACTCCAGTATACACACGCTATGTGTTTTTACATAATTCATATCTTGGGAGACACAAACATCCAGATATCCTTGGATTCTCCTTTTCAAATCCAGAATTAGCTACTTAGAGATCTTGTTTCCTGATTTTGATTTATGTGGTTATATCACAATGTTGGTTGGTGCCTATTGTCCTCTTTCTTTTGAACAATTTTGTTTCACTTTCATGAGATATCAAAAAATTACATTTTCAATAAGAGCACATTCTTTTCTTTTCTTTTCTTTGTTTATTTATTTTTTTACTTAACTTTAATTAATATTTGTTTTTTGCAGTATTTGGGTGTTGAACCTAGGATTTGCACATACTTTCCAAGTGCTCTACCACTGGGCTGCACTCTCAGTCCGTTTTTATTTATTTTTTATCTGGAGATAGAGTCTCACTAAGTTATATAGGCTGCCTCAGGCCCTGAATCTGTGATCCTACTGCTTCCACCTCCCAAATTGCTGGAATTACAAGCGGGAGCTACTACACCAAGCTGAGCACATGATTTTCAGTTGATCTCTCTCTTTCTCTTTTAATTTTTTATCTCAGGACTGGAGGTTGAGTCCAGACTTATGCTAGGTAGATGCTTTACCAATGAGTTGTACCCCAAAACCAATTTTTAAATTGTTTTTAGTTTTGAGACAGGGTGTTGCTAAATTGCACAGGCTGACTCTGGCTGAGAACTCAGGATCTTTCTGCCTCAGCCTCCCAAGTAGCTGAGATTACAGGCATGTCCCAGGACACCCAGCAAAGTTGTCTTCTTTAATTATCTTTTCTGTAAGCACTTATGTGGTATACAACATATTTTCAAGATGATCCTTATGATAAGAATAAAGTGTTGATGTTACTCCCAAATTTAGAAATTTCCATAATCTCTTTCCTAGTTTCCTAGTTTTCAGCTGTGGCTGAAGCTGATTCTACTCAATGTGTGTTCACATGTAAAATATATATATATTTATAATGTCATACATATGTATGTATGTCACACAAGGTTATTATTTTTAGTGTAACTTCACCTTCACGCTATGGTAAATCTATACCACATAAGTGTAATTCACTTCTGCATATTAGAATATTTTCCCTAGATATAATTAACTTGTTAAATGTGTGGTTTGTTTTTTTGTCTGTCTCCCTCACAGTAATATAATTATATGGAAACAATGCATCATTACTGACTCCAACTATTTTAATTGTACTCAGCATATATATAGTTTGCACTTTGCATATGAAACTTAAAAAATAGAATAATTTAAACTAAATATATTAATTTGCGAGGGAGAATGATTTCTTTCACACTTGGGATTCATTTTACATGAATAAGTTTGTCCAGGTACAGATTTGACGGCACCACTGGAAGAATTTTACCTTGGTTTTCAACGAAACACAAATAAAAATTTAACATACAGATTCATAACTTCTCTCAATTTTAGTACTTGCTTCTTCTATGAATTTTTTTTCCATACTGTTTTGAACCCAGAGCCTTCGACATGATAGACAAGTTCTGTACTATTGAACTACACTCCCAGTAGCTTTTCTATTTTTTAATTTTTTATTTTAAGACAGGATCTCACTAAGTTGGACAGGCTGCCTCTATTTTCAACCTGTAATCCTCCTGTCTCAGCTTCCCAAATCGCTTGGATTATATGCATATGCCATGACACCTGACTCTTCTATAAAATTTTATAATAATTTTATTTGTAATGTTTTGATATTTTGTAAAAGGTGTCTGTAAAGCTTAAGTTGAAATCTTTTTATGTCTACTATATAGCCTTATTTCTCCTTATTTTGATACTAATATCCTTGTTTTTCCTTTTTATGAGGGGATGTGATGGTATTCAATTCATTATTTTAATCTAAATTAGATATATTTTCAACTTCTTTTGTTTTATCCTTAGTTTGTGATTATTTTATTGTCATAGAACACACTATTGAACATTTCTAATCATTCTCTAATTTGTTCAGTAATGAAAATAACTCACTTCTGAGTTATTTTTCTTTCAGTTGCAGTGGGTTATCCTATCTTTCATTCTTTCCTTTCTCTCTCTCTCTCTCTCTCTCTCTCTCTCTCTCTCTCTCTCTTTCTTTCTTTCTTTTCCTTTCTTTCTTTCCCTTTCTTTCTCTCTCTCCCTCCCTTCCTCCCTTCCTTCCTTACTTTCTTCCTTCCTTCCTTCCTTCTCAGTACTATAGGCTGAACCCAAAACCCAAGGTCTCACATATGCCAGGTGAGTCATCCACCACTGAACTGCACCCCTAGTCCCTTTTCTTTTATTTTTAATTTTGAAACAGGGTCTTGGAGATTGTGCAAGCTGCCTCCTGCCTCATGCTTGGAATCCTTCTGCCTCAGCCTCCTAAGATACTGGGTTTAGAGGTGTTCACCATTATGCCTGGCTATATGTGATACTTTTCAACAGAATTAGTGTTCTTTGTTTCCTATTTTCTTTATTTTCAAAGATAAACTTAACCATTAAAGAGTTTCATTTGAATAGTTAAGAAGCAATGCTAAAAACACCAATGTTAAAAACTATCACTTCTATCTTTCTCATTGATTTGGAAGCCTGAATGTATATAATATTTTTGAGGCATAGCTATGATATAAAATTTCATTAAAAGCTATTTGTTTAGATATTTAGCATAGCTACAATAGTAGATAATTTCTAAATAAACTATATTATTTAGGTTTCTCTTGTGGTTTCTCTTGCTGCATCTTTGTAATCCCAGTGACTTGGGAAGGTGAGGCAGAAGGATTGCAAGTTGGAGGCCAGAGGCAGCCTGCACAATTTATGAGACCTTGTCTCAAAGTTGGAAAAAAAGATTTTAAAAAGAGATCGATCGTAGGTGAAGGTCAGTGATACAGCACTTTCCTAGCATGTGCAAGACCCTCACTTCAACGCCCAAGTACTGAAATAGAAAAGTTTGTATCTTGTATATCTCTAAAGTGTATGCTGTAATGAATGTACTTCTACATTTTGAAGACCCATACAGGTTTTAGATGATTTTCATTTGTTTTCTCTTTCTCCTGTAACTCCAACCACAATCCTATGTTCTTTTTTCAATTTAATAAATATTTATATCTCCAACTCAATGAATGCTGAAGATTTCAATAAGAAAAATAAGAGATGTGAAAATAATATGTATTTGTGAAAATCAGATATTATTTTTATTAATGTTTTCACACTCTCTCACTTTATGTTCTAATTTGGTGTCATTCAAGTCTTTTGAAAGAAATCTTTGTAAGAAATGGAATTTGTATTGCAACCTGTTACACATAAAATATATATAGAAGTACAGAAATAAACATAATTGAAACACAATTTTCATAAGACATTTCTGAAAATATTTTTAATCTGATTGCACTTTTATTTTCAAATGCAATTTTTCATCCAGAGGTTTCACAAGGTGTAATTTCTTTTGAGGAAGGAGTTTGGTCGTTTGTTTTTCTATAAAACATAAACTTGTCCTCTGTAGAATGGTTTATTCGACCTTAATTACTGAGTCGGTGATAGTACATTTTAATAGACTTTAGTGAGATTCATTTTAAGATAATAAACCAATATAATACAAAAATATTTCTATTTCCTTGGGTAGCAAAAACAATAACATAGCTTCAGGATCAAGTTGCAAATACAGAGCCAAATTCTGTGTCATTATTTCGGAATGGTATCTTTATCTCCAAACATTAGCCCTATCTATCTATCATAATCACTACAGTCAACTCATTAAACTTTTAATGGTGTTTGATCATATTAAAAATACAATTGTATATCTGAGGACAGATTTTTGCATTAATTTATATTTAGCATTAAGGATATTAGAAAAGAAGTGCTTCAAGCTCTCAAATGAGTGAGAAAAATAGTCTTGAAAATAAGAGTTTCAGCAGTATGGAAATAAGAGTATTATCTCTCAAAGGGTTCATCAGCCATTATATTGGCTTTCTTAATGCAAACATATGCAAAAATATGAACCTTCTTTTCTAACAACTGCAACTATGCCTCGCATGTACTACACACTCTAAACAGCTTTAATTAACTGAACAACACTACATAGTTTTATATAATCATATTTTTGTAAATTATGACATACGTTAAATGTTATATTGACAAAGATGAAATAGCTTTAAAGGAAAGAAAAAACTTTAAGAAAGAAACAGTGCTATTTTAATGAGTTATTGATGAATTGCTCCAGGATAGCACAAAAGCATTTATATACTGTAGCTAGTTTAAAGACAGGTGACCTTTTAAGAGATTAGTTAACCTTTCAGCAATTTTGGAGAGTTACTGTTTTGAAAGATAAAGGTCAAAGTAGACCTCTAAATGCAGTTATTGTCTTTCCTGTGTTTGTTGTGCTGCCTTTAATTTCCAATAAGTTAATTCAAAATGTACAGTCTGTACAAAAATAGATTTATTTTTTGAAATAAAAGAGCAATATTGATTTCAAGTATTTTCAGGAATTATATATGAATAATTAAAGTATGAAAACTCAAAATCTTGTTTATAAATTTCACCTTTAAACTCATTCTGTGCTAAATGTTGCAGTGACAAAAATGTGTTTAGTGAAGACGCATGATGATTATGAATATTTTTTCTCTTTATAAAAAGTTCATTGTTTTATTTGTGTTTCACTCACAAAATTGTTTTTCCTCCAATATTAGTCATTCTTATTCTCTTTCTCATGCCCTGTAGCTATAAACCCGATGTTTACATATTTGCTCGAAAGTGTTAACACCAAAGGGAAAATTGAGCTAAGTTTAGAAAGCAGTACTGCAAAATAGAATTTCTGTTCCAGCCTTCCAAGTACCTGAAAATTGTGCGGAGGAAATCACCTAAAAATATTTTAGCATTTATAGTTTTCCATCAGGTTGTGATAAACCAGGGATCATTACTTTGACCTGCATGTGCTTTCTTCTTGTACTTTCCTGTGTCCATATTTTAAAATGCATATAATCTGCTTCTTGACCTAGTCATTTCTAATGAAAACACTCTCTAGTTTGGAAATAAAGAAAATGTGTTTCTCTGCTAAATTTGATGAGCTTTACAAAGAGGTCAAGCCAGTTTTATATTACCTGAATATACAACATAGTTTTTGATGTTTTATTCATATTCAACCATGAAATAAATATAGAAAATACCGTGCCCAGACTTAATAATGCATAAAATATCCAAAGAGTAAAAGTTACATTGTAACTTTTTGATTTGAATGAACTAGCACTATTTTGGAGACAGTAATCTATATCTATATCTATATCTATATCTATATCTATATCTACAGAGATATAGACATATGGATAGATAAATAGACACTTTATCTATTCAAAAATCCATCAAACCGGGTGCAGTGGTGCACGCCTGCAATCCCAGCAGCTTGGGAGGCTGAGGCAGGAGGATCGCAAGTTCTAGACCAGAGGCAGTCTGCGTAATTTAGCGAGACCCTGTCTCAAAAAGTAAAAAAAAAAAAAGGGCTTGAGGGGGGGCAGCTCAGTGGTCCAGCATTTGCAGAGCATGCAGGTGCAAGGCCCTGGGTTCAATCCCCAGTACTGAAAAAAAAAAACCCATCAGTGTTTTTATAGTAAATTTCACTTTACATGGTAATTACAATTCACTAGTTCTTAACATTTCAATATCAGTGGTCTTAAAACTGAAAGAAATCTTGAACGACCTTTGAAGTGCCTGTTTGTTCATTAAACAAGCAAAGAGAGGAAAGAAGAAAAAAGAATTGAAGTTAGACAAAATATGTTGTTGTTAAGTGCCATTGAGTCAGTTTCTGATTCATGGAGATACTATGCACAGATAAAATACTATTCTGCTTTTCTGCTGTTCATAAGGTTTTTGATGGCTGATTATTTTGGGGGAAAGGACTGCCATATGCTTCCCAGTTGGTCTCCAATCCAAGTACTAACCAGGTAGAAACCTGCTTAGCTTCTGAGATCTGGCAGGATCAGATGCCACAGTGGTACCACAAAATATATTTTTTAATAAATAAGACAGTTTTTAATCCCTGTAATTTATTATTGACCTTATCATTGTCTTATGATAAAGGCTGTCTGTTTGCATAGATGGCACTAGAAGTGATCATCTTTCTCGTGGACATATAATTCTGTAATAAGGCTATATTGACAGAAATCCTTAAATAACATTTTTCATGGTGTCAGGATGCAGCTTCTGGTTTGGTATCCAGGTTGTTTCAGTTTACTATTCTGTTATCTCTGAGTATTATGTGCTTTGTTCTGTGGGACTTGAGATAACTGGCATAGGTTCTGACTTTATAACACCTTCTGGGTAGCTTAATAGAGGAATAGACAGAGATCATATGTCAAGTAACATACAGCACCTCACTCTGAGCCTAATTATGCTGTTAGTGATGCTTGCTCTTTCTTCCTTCTATCCTTCTTCCTTCCTTCCATTCTCACCACTGAGAGGTTGAACCCAGGATCTCCCATATGCTGGGCAAGTGTTCTGTCATGGGTCTTCACACCAATCTGCTTGTTCATTCCTTCTCTCTCTCTCTCTGTCTCTCTGTCTCTCTGTCTGTCTGTCTCTGTCTCTGTCTCTGTCTCTGTCTCTCTCTCTCTCTCTCTCTCTCTCTCTCTCTCTCTTTGACAGGATCTCACTAAGTTACACAGGCTCCCTCTGGCTTTGAACTCGTGACCTTCCTGGCTCTGCCTCCCAAGTTGCTGGGATTTTATAAGCATGAGCCATGTACACTCTACTTTTTCCCAATTTTGTTAGTTGTGATTAATATTTTACAACTTTCTTAGTTTCTTCTAAAGAAAACAGAGGAAAAAATTTCTTCTTTTTGAAAAGTAATTGAGTAAACTTATTGTATCTTGGCATTACCCAATGAGTCCATTGGACCTTCTCATAAATCTTAGACACATTATGAGTTCTTATTTTTGCTTTGTCTTGAAACTCTGTGTTGCCATCATCTTAAGTCTCTAAATTGCTTGTACTTGTATAAGTCAAGATGATCACTGATGAAATTCTCCATCCTCTTCTTGGATGAGTGCCCAGGACTTCTCTCTGCCAACCCGTTCTAATCATGTGGACACTATAGACTCTTCCTGAGTTTCAGTCATGTCCTCTACCTGGACCCTGGCTTAGGTTATTCATGTTCTCAGACAAGTCATCCTTGCATAGGCATGACAGTCCTATGGATCTCAACACACCATTGTGGCCTGCCAGAAATCTGAGAGTCATTCATACTTTGGTTTTGTCTCAGCCTGCCATTGCATGCGGCCATTTTCAGTTTGCTTTAGCTCATCTCACTTGGTGTAGGAAATACAAGAATTGCTGTATAGTGGTCCCTTCCAGAACTCTAAAGTGGATTGGGAGAATAGGATCCAGAAGATGCTCATCTGATTCTATCAGTCCCTTCTACTGTCCCCTTCCATTTCTTCTCTCATTTTTCCAAGGATGAAAATGTTCTATTTTTACCATTTCTTCCAGTCGGGTACAGAAAACTTCTGTTCCATGGTAGCTTTTTCTTCCTCTTGGCTACATCCATTCCATGAAATGAAACTGAAAAAATCATTGAGTAAAGCTGGTAGCTGGTCAAAATTTAGCTAGGAAATTAAAATGATTACTTGAGAATATATTAAACTCATTATAAAATTGATGAAGTTTGGTGGTGCCGTCGGGTCAGGCTGAACTCATAGTGAACCTATTTATGACAGAAAGAAACACTCACCAACACTGTGCCATTCCCACCACTGTGCCAGTGCTTCTTTGCTATTCAGGGGGTTTTCAATGGCAGATTGTTTCAGGAGTGGGCAGTCATGTCCTTCTTCCATTTATACAGCACTCGAGACCAAATCCAGGGCCTCAGAGAGGTAGAGCAGGACTCTACCAACTGAGCTAAACTCTATCCCCCATTATAAAATTACTTACAATTAACTACATAATATCACAAACAATAAGGGAAAATAAATCATAATTTGTGATGACAATGTTAATTACAAACACAGCTTCATGTGGTTAGGAAACAGCATCTGCCCTTATAATAGTCAAAACAATAGTCAAAAAACAGGCAGGCAATTTTTATGAATTAGAATATAGGTTCTTCTTAAAATGCTTATTCCATAAAACTAGAGAATACTTCAAAAAATAAAATAAACGTTTAAAGTATGTAAGGAAAAACAGTAGAAACAACTGTAAAAATCTAAATATGTGATTTCATTATGACACAAACGGGCCTTGTGGCAGTTTTATTTAAGGAAATAAGAATGCAAAAGTGGTCATAAGCACTACAGAACTCGACTGATAGCAATAGAGGGAATTAAAAATTAAAACCAACATAATGCTATTGGTCTCAGTTTACAAAATCCAGAGTAAGAAATTTTTGAGAAAATTTATGAATGATTTCTGATTTTCTTGAAGTCTGATTGGAGCTTAGATACTTTAACTCCCATGCATACACCAAAAGAAAAACTCAAGCAGCAGAAAATCAACAACATTTCTAACATCCATCAGATAATTGAAGTGATTCATGGAAAATCCATGCCTACCCCGCCCCAAATCAGAGAGACAGACAGGTATACACAGCAAAGTGCAAATTAGTACAGCAGAAACTCCCATGGGGACCAACCCTGAGGTAGACAAACCTTAATTGACAAATTGCCAGAGGCTGTACATGTACATGTTTGAGAATTAAAAATTTCAGGGGGACTCACTCTACATCCCCACATTTTTACAAATTTTACTTCTAGAAGCTCTGCATGTCCTCATAATGAAGACTGTAGGAAAATTCCCTTGTGTCTGGATCAGGGGAAAAATGAAGAGTAACCATTTTAAAATAACTGTTCTTAACAAGGCCTACCCTCCAGAGAAAGTGTTTTGCCAGTGCCTAGCAGACAAAGGTTTTTCCAGAACCTAATCAATCTTGGAAAATTGAAGTACCCAGTTCCAGCTCATATTTGCCTTCTAGTCTCACCTAAAGGGAGATAGAGAAACACACATGTGAAGACCAGAACCGTGGAGCACAGGTCCACCAAAAGACTGATTCCTAATCCTGGGACTATAGCACTCTTCCCTTCCCCACATCTTACCTCCACATCAATACAAAGTTGGTATAAAAACAGTGAAGACAACATAATCTATGAACTTTATGGCACCTAACAACAACAACAAAGCAGAAAGAGAAGAGGTAACTTATTTAGTACATCAAGAAAATTATTCTCAAACCTCCACTAGAGAACTCACAATGGCACTCAGTTTGTTCCACAGAGAGCCCAGAGCCTCAGAAACTGGGATCAGGAGTGACTTTGAAAGAGCAGATGAAGGCATGGTTACCCCAGGGGAGGCAGCTTGGAAGTGTCTGTAAAACAGCTGGATCTGTAGATGCTTTCTTTCCAGAGGGCCAGTAAGGACTCTGGCCCCTCCTGGACAACAATCTATATATTTATTTTCTGAAACTGATGATGATGTAGAAACATGTTTAAAAGAGTGCAATGAACTGAAATTTCTTTCCAAAATATTAAGGGCTTCTTGCCCCCTCCCCCACATTTATTTCTGCTCAACTAGCAGAATTTTGGCATCTCCGCATTATGTGGAGTAGGCTGGTGTTTAGAAGCTCTCTGCAATGGGATTAGCATGACATATAAGGAGACAGGCTTATAGATAATGACTTAAATGTATGCCACTAAAAATAGTCCTCCAGCTAGATCATTCTATAGTGCAGAGCACATCTGATATGCTCATGCTTGAACACAGGCATGCAAAGAGCTTATAAGTACACTAACCTTTGCTTTGAGCAAAATATTAATGCTGTGATCCAGACCTTTGAGTAAAGCATCTCAGAGTAAAAGGGGAGACCAAAACACTTCCACAACAACAAATACAACCTATGGGGAATAGGGGTTATGAGAAGAAGAAATAACATGGAAATTTTATTGCTGTAATTGATGGCAAGAAAAGAATGGTTGAATAAAAAGAACAGCATGTTATCAAAAGAAGTATTGAAAAATATGAGGGGATTTTGAATTTTAAAGTATAATAGATGAAACTCCATAGGGGAGTAAGAAAAATTTTGGAAATCTCACAGAAAGTCAAGAGACAAGATGGCAAAAATATAGAGAAATACGGGAAAAGGGGAAAGAAGTTTGAAGGACCAGTGCAGGAAATCCAACAAGAAAGAAATAGGAAAAAGAAGAAAAAAAGATCAGGACATCATCAAAGAAATCAATGAGAAAATTTCTCAGAACACATGTACATGAATTTCCTGACAGAAAAGTTCTATTGATGTTCTACAGACTTCATAAAAATGACCCACACTGATATGCTAATTCTGAGCTTCTGGAATTCCATTAGTTGTAGAAAAGGTCAAGAAGAAGAATAGAGCTGACCTCTCAATTTCTATGCAGAAACTCAGAAAGAACAAAGCGCTTACAATTCTGAGTAATTTTACTCTTTATAAATTTCGGAACATTGGACCTATCAAAACTCCTACTTGAATTTGAATAAAAATGTAAATCCACTAAGGTATGTGAGGCTCCTCAAATTCTATCTCCTTTTCATCTTCTTTTTCCCACCTATAAATTACTGGGATAACTGTTCTTCAAAATTGATAGAGTAAATCAAGCAATAATACTCTACAAACAAGAAGATCCCAAAATAATAGCTGTGTCTGGCTTTGAATGCAATCAACATAGCTTAGAACAGTTAAAAGTTTCATAAAATACATTTCTTCAAGGACATAATGTTTGTATACTACCCTATAGTTTGTTTGTTTATTTATTTATTTTTCAGTACTTAGGGGTTGAAGCCAGGGCCTTGGACATACTTTGCAAATTCTCTACCAATGGGCTGCATGCCCAGCCAATTTTTAATTTTTTTTTTCTTTTGAGTCAGGGTCTCACTAAGTTGTCCAGGCTATCTCTGGTCTCCAATTCACTATCCTCCTGACTCTGCCCCCAGAGTTGCTGGGATTACAGGTCTGTGCCTCACCTTCCAGTTTCTATGCTGTAGTTTAAATCTTAAGTGTTTCCCTTAGGCCCATGTGTTATAGGCCTGGTTACCATGAGGTACTATTGTTGTTGTTAGGTGCCATCCAGGCAGTGCCTGACTCATAGTGACCCTACGTACAACAGACAAAACACTATCGTCAGTACTTCTCTGCTGTTCATAGAGTTTTCAATGGCTGATTGATTTTGGGGAGTGGGCTGCCTGGTCCGTCTCCCAAGCCTACAGCACCTGGTATTCATAGGTGGTCTCCCATCCAAGCGCTAACCAGTCCTGACTCTGCTTAGCTTCTGAGATCTGATGGGATTGGATGCCACAGGACTATGGCTGTAGGCAAGGTGCTATAAGGAGATGGTGAAACTCTTAAGAGAAAAGCCTAGTGGACTTTATTCAAGTCATTGGGAGAGTGCCCTTGAATTTAACGGTAGGACTTGAGGTCCTTCCCCTTTCTCTTGTTTAGGCTTCATGTGCTGCCACAGGCACAAAGCAATTGGGCCAACCAATCATGAACTCAGGCTTTCAAAACCGTAACCCAAAATAAACCTTCTCTCTTATTAACATCATTTTCTGAGACATTTGTCATAGTGATGGAAAGCTGATTAACACATGCTATAACACCTAACAACAATAACAACTTTACATGAAGCAGTCTATTGGGAAAATTTTTGTAAATCTGAGGGAAATTTTAGAAGTGAATTATTAATAAGAAAAGTCAGCAAATACCACAGTCTTCATTCCTTGACTTATCTAAATATATTTGCCTTTGCTTATACTTTATTCATAGAAGCTTTTATCCTTATATTATGATTGCCAATAAAACTTTGCCTATTTCTAAAACATCTCTGCTTCCCTTTTCTCCCTCTCAGAATATAGTACAGTTCTATAAATATAATGGCGACCTAAAATGTTTTTAAATTTAAATTTTAAATGATAAAAGGTTTTTATTGAAGAATCTGCATCCAAAGCAATTGCTAGATGCTTCTCAGGATATGAAGAGTTTAAGACAGCACCAAAACCTCAAATGTCAAATACATGTCCAGTCACAGGAAGGATAAACATGAGAATCTTAGACCACATATGGCATATTAAGTGAATTCCATAAAGGCTGAGAACTAATAACTCCTGAATGAAACAGAGAAGGCAGCACTAAGAAGTGGAAAGTCAAGGAGGAATTTAACTAAGTATCCATTTAGTTGCAAACAGAGTGAACTTGACATTATGGTATTTCTTTTTAGCTACAGCTTCCTAACGACTTACTCAAAGTCAACAGCTGTCTGAAATATTAGATAAACAGTTCCGGGAATAAACAACTAAGTTTTAAATTTTATGTGGTTCAGAGAGTTATTTGAATACAATGTGTTAGGGCTTGGTCAATCTGATAATTGAGACAGGGACCCAGTGACCGATGGAGTGGCAGGTATATGACATGAATATGTTTGATGAGAAGATGATTGACATCCTAGGCAGGGAGACTTTGGAAGGCAGGAGAGTCTATCATACTACTCAGAGCACCTTCCCAGGGGTGGATGGAGGTCAATAATAGACTAAGGTTACACCAAACAATGTCTACTGTGGCTAATTTCTAAACTAAACCTCATCACAGGTCTAATGCAGGGTTAAGTACTATCTACGGTTTCAGGCATCCAGTGGGGATCTTGGAACTTATCCTCTGCAGATAAGGGGGGACTATTGTGCATTACTTGGATTTTTTGTTTGTTTGTGTTTGCAGATTGAACCAAGGGCCTCACACATATTTTGCAAGTGCTCTACCATTGGACTGAAATCCCAGTCCATTTTTTTTTTTTTTTTTTTTGTATTGGGAGAAGGTCTCACTATAAATTATACAAGCTGCTTCTGGCCTTGAACCTGCAATTCTCCTGCCTCCTGCTTCCCAGTTGCTGGGATTACAGGATTGAGCCATCACACCTTGCCATTACTTGGATTTATGATTACACTCAACAGCTATGTTCATTCCATATTAAAGGTACACTTAAAACTTGCCTTCCATTTGCCTTCTAAATTATCTTTCTTGGTTCTGAATGTTGTTAGGAAGAAGTGCCGCTTTGCAGTGATGTGGACGCACATTGATACAATAGGGATTGGAAAGACAGACTGATATAAGGAGATGCCTGAGGTAGAATACACACTTAAATGGTTGCCTAAACATTAGGCAGTTGAAGTCGAATTGTGGTTCTTAGGTGCCCTCTAGTCAGGTCCTAATCATCGCAACCTTAGGTACAACAGAACAAAACACTCCCTGACACTGTGCCATGCCCGATAATATTGTCAGTGCTTCTCTGCTAATTCATAGGGTTTTCAAGGGTGGATTGTTTTTTGGGAGTGCGCTGCTGGGTCTTTCTCCCAAGCCTATAGCACCTTGTGTTCTCAGGCGGTCTCCCATCCAAGACCTAACCAGGCCTGACCCTGCTGATCAAATGGGATCAGATGCTGGGGTGTTATGGCTGTAAGCTGAAGTTAAATTAGAGCACTGTTAATGGACAATAGCTATATATTTAAGAAGTATTTAATGGTTGTAGCAGATGAAGTGAAAAGAACATAGAAGACCTAGTCAGTCATAGCTGTGATTGGAACTCATATTTCCTAGTTATAAGACCCTGAGAAACTTCTTTAACTTTTCTTCTTTATTTTCTTACTTCAAACATGAGAATAAAATATGTAACCAGAACTGTTATATTTAAGGATATTTTAATGGGAAAATGTAAGCACAATATTGAGAAAATTATGTTGTTGTTGTTAGGTGCCGTCGAGCCGGTATCCGA